>BRZM01000029.1:7556886-7798620 GCA_033238685.1 Lates japonicus | reverse complement strand
TCAGTGTGCTGGTTCGTTCGTATTATATCTTTGTTGGCGGGAAAGCGTCTGTATGGTTTGAATTTATAATAATGATCACATTATGTCACATCATTCTCTGTAACAGATCGGACTCTTTGTGGATGTGGTTGGTATCTGCTAATGTCGCGAAACCGATATAAAGTCTTTGATTCAGGGCCTCCGGCGCCGTCATAGTGGTAATTCATCAATTTACAGTAGCGTTTGTAATTGATCCAACATTTCAATTAAAGATCATTTTGTCATTGCATTGTTTTGACCCTGTGTTATGGTCATTGTCCGCCGTTGGTTAACGGTCAACTGACGATTCGTTTCAGTAAACTGATTAATCGATCAATTGTAATTGAGCAGGAAAAGCTCTGATATAGATTACAAACGTTGTGGGAGAAGGATGGTAATAATTTTGTGTGTTTTTCCATAGTTGAGTGAGTCTGTAAATGTCGGTGCATGCAGTGAATTAGCAGATAGATTTAATATCTTACTTGTGCAGATATTGGAGATACTGATAAAATCCCTGTGTGGTGTCTCTTCAGTTCAGCTAATGGGCTTATTGTCTTCTCCTTTTCTGTGCCGCCTTTTTTCTTCGCTCCTTTTCCTTCTATTTACAGATCTTAAATCTCTGATTAGAAATGCTTTCCTGCAGCTTTTACAGAAGCCCACAGTGATACGAGGAGTCGGGCAGAGAGACGGTGTTGTCTCTCTCAGCCCTGAGTGAGAGTGCCACAGGGAGGGAGAAAGAAAAGGGACCCACGTAACCCCTCTCCCTCAAATCCTCATAAGCTGTGCCTCCTCCCACCTGTTCTCCTTAATTTTGTCTGCATCCACACACATTCGTGCCTCTTATGTATACACAAAAACACACACTCTTGCATGTATCCCTCACAACATGCTGTGAACATCTGTGCAGCAACCTATTATTTGCCCTGGAGAGAGAGGGCTTTGCTGTGTGAAAGCCTTGGTTTCTTGTGGATTCTCCCACAGAAATTAGGAAAAAATGAGTAACCATGTGAAAAAGGAACATAATCATATTTATTGTTTTGTCTCCAGGGTAAGGAGGAAGGTGAAAATGTCCAGTTATTGCAGTAGAAAAGAAGAAAAAAATTGCATGTCCAGACAGGCAAGGCACATACAGATGAGAAAGATGTCTGCTTAAAATCACTGGCTTTGTCTGCATTATTTACCAGTTAATAACAAATGTCTACTTGCCCCCTCTTTCTTTATGTCAAATCAGTTGTAAACACAAAATCCACAAGCATAGCTTAGAAAAATGAATACATACATATGAGGCAGTACATGACATTACAAGCCGTATGTGGCATTAGAAGCCGTGCTTGTAATGTCATGCTCTAGCAGTTTATCCTTGTACTGCCCTTTGTAATGTAATGCCCTCTGAGAGGAGCCCCTGCTGACACATTGACAGTTGCTACAATCAAAGTAGCATCAAATAATGTTCAGACAGCTTTTCTCCTCAGCTATTTCTACATCTCCCTCTCTCTCTGTCTCTCTGGTAAAGGTGGCTCCTTCACACCATTGTTGAACATGAGTTGAGGATCGGACACTCCACAGGTTCTTTCCATCCATTTTCCATGACATCAATTGGTGTCAATACAAGACAGACCACTCAATAGAATGTATTATCCTGACAAACCCATGAGAGCTGTGAGAAAAAAAAAAAAAAAAAAAGCAGAGTAAAAAGAAGTAAAAAGGGGGAAAGCTGTAGATATCGATCTCTATATTTCAGAGGAATTCTGCACTGCAGGTCTTTTTTATAAGAGGCTGAAAGAAAACTGAATGTTTGATTGGTTTGTCTAGCCACTGTGGAAAGTTTGCAAAGAAAAGGGAACTGAAAAGGCAGAGGCATTCATAAGAATTTCAGCACAGGTCTCAAAGATGAACGGCAAAATAAACATACAACATCAAAAGTGCATAAATACAGGTTCAGTTGTGTGGCGAGCATCAAAGGGTCTTAAACCAACCACAATTTTTGTCTTTACCATCCTCTAAATGTTAGATGTTTGATATTGATGTGTTTATGCCTTATGTTCTAAACTAATGCTTGCCTCCACTTAACGGAATAATAATCATGGTTGCTGATGTATGAGTAGGCTTTTAGCATTCAGGCACTGCAGCACAAGTCGACATTTGTTTAACCTTGTTATCGGTGTATCACAGCTAATTGGTTGAGAGTGTGTGCATGGAAGTGTTTGTGTGTGTGTGTGTGCAGTGAACTTTCCATATCTTTATAATGATTTTGGCTTTGGGTCATCTATACTTTTATCATGAAAATGTGTGTCTGCAATAGTTTGAGAAGGTGTTATAGACAGAAGTAGATAACACAGCAGCAGAACACTCACAGCAGCTATAAATCAGTGCTGCATCATTCACGTTTGTCAATTTCATTCAAACCTACAGTGGTCGTATTTAGAGGCACTATCTGTTCAGAAGTACGTTCTATAAAATGTCTAAAAAAAAAAGAGAAAAGTATTCAGTTTGTAGGAAAGTGACCATTGTAACTGATGAATTGTTATATATTGCATTATTAGATTGTTAATACTGACCTAGGGATCAGATCCCTTCCAGGTGACACAATCTATGGGGTTGTGAGATGATTAATGGGGCATAAAAAGAAGAATCTAAGCCTTTCTGTAAGTATTATATAATTGTACCGCCCTGGGCCTCAAATAGTTATTTAAATAAATACAGAGAAGTTTTGAGGGGAAATATGGAGACATCTGAAATGTGACAAGGTAGTGTGGTAAAAAGTACAATACAGTATGTCCCTCTGACGTGGTATAAAGTGCCACAAAATGTAAGTGTGTAAATATTATTTATGTTGTTGCACTTGTGAAACAGAAGCTGCTTATTCTTATTTTCTACATGTAAAGTTACAATTACAGTTAAATCACAAAACCACGTTATTTTCACATTATGTTGAATTTTTGATTATGATTCGAACTGAACTCTGATGTTTTAAGGGTGTAGCAGCGGCCACATGTCTGCTTCACTAAGTGTCAGTCTGTCTGATTTTGATTCAGTGTGGCCCTTAAGGACACCTTTTAATAACACAGTCATGGTAGATTAGCTTGGCTTCACATCCCATCTTCACTCTGACTTCCTTTCATGCCTATGTACAGTCACATGTACATGAACCACCCTCCAGGACAGAAATGCTATAGAGGTAGAAGCAGGGAAGGAGATGAGGCACAGAAAGAACTGAGGTTACCACTTTAAGAGGATTACTGGTTGAAGTGAAAGCAGTGGAATTTTTTTTTTTTTTTCGTGTGTGGAAACTGGTAACTTTATTGATTTTTAGCAAGAAACATGAAAAAGATGCTTTTCAAAGAAGTGCTTGAAGTGAGGACAGGACAGGGTAAGTATTCAGGAGGCTTAATTGCAAATTATAAGACAATAACCACAAGAAAGAAAGAGAGGACAACAAATAGAGGGATGTTTAAAAGCTGTTTCTACTTTTGGTTACAAGTGAGTTTCACATAAAAACTATATTCTGCATTATTTTATTTAGATTTCAAGCAAGGGATGTAAAAATTCATAGTTTATCTGGCCTTCCTTATCCTCTCACATTAGACATTTTCACACCCGTCAGCCTTATTCAAAATGTTCTTTTCTCAGGAAAACCACAACGATGACGCAGAATGGCTGATTCATGAACGCTGCAGTGTCTCGCTGCTTGTGTATAGCAGCAAATATTACAACACAGCAGGACAAACATGGCTGAAATATATATTTTTTTCTTTATGGGTCCTTTCAGGATGAATTGCAGTTCAGTCTAGATAGTGGACATGCTTTCAGTAGTGTCCACTTTCGGTTCAAACACTAGCAACTTCTGTAGGTGAGACCTTCGCAAATATTTCAAAAGCAGCAGACATAGTGGAACTAGCACTTTCACAAATTCCAGTTCTGCAGAATTGTAAAATGTTCACTGGAAGTTGAATTTCCCCATTTACCAGCCATCTTGACATCATTGACATTAAACATGTTTGTGAATAACTGCCAGCGTATTTTCACATTTCACCTATCAATGTTGTTTGACTTTGCCAAATGGGATTTTTTTTCTCCTGTGATTATATTCTCTGATAGCTTGTCAACTATAGATTAAACAAGTTAGTGCTGGAGCCAATTTGGGCTTAGAATTGGCAGGCACTATTTGCTGATGGCCACATGGCCTCAACAAAGTAACCTCTTATCATATTGTTGAAAGTTTTATGTCATTTTCCAATTTAGAATAATCTGACATTGCAGATATTTTATCTTCTTCCTGACCTTTTAAATGTATGTCTTGCTGCTAGGAATTGTGCAAAGTGCCCATGTTTGACACAGGCTGTATCACAGCTGGACTACATGGAGCTCTGTGAGGGTTATTTTTTCAAATCTATTTGGGGACACAGGAGCACTCCCCAGTTTTCTCCATATATTAGTGACTCACAGTGCCACATGCTGCACTACCTGACAGTCTATTGATTTGTGTTTTTATTAAAGCAGTTACATTATATCTTGTTAATAAGTACAGAATCATGTAAATGTTTCTGTATATTTTTGCCCATTTACTATGAAAAAATATGTTTTTCAATTAGTTTTTCTTCTACCTTTCTGGCAGCTGTTGGTTTCCATTCATTTCATTTTGATATGAAAATAAACTGGCAGCTACTTATAACTAACTATATTCTCAGGGTGTTAGACACTGTTGCGTAATCAGTCAGTCTGTTCACTCCCACTCACCAGACTAAAAAGGTTAAAGCTGTGTGTCACAGGCAGCGTGTTGTGACAGTTGTTGGCTGGCTATTTGTGACAGAATCAGGGGTGAAAATCTGTCCCAGCTATGAACACCTTAAAAGAAACTGGGCCTGATATCGATGTCACTTATGAACCAATTTGAGGTGTCAGTGTGACAGACCACAGCGTTGCAGAGTTCTGCCACATTATCTTTCTAAAGTATTGACAAATACGGCAAAACAGATCCAACATCTTTCACAAACAGAACTCTAGAGGAGGCATTGATCGTCCTAACCTGTATAGTTTAAAAAGATACTGATACACTGTTTAGCTTTTTTGTTGAGAGAAAAAAAAGATGATGAACTACAATAGTTTTTAACCATTTGGTCAGCAGTTAAAATCATAAATGAAATGAAAAGCAAATCATCTATGCAAGTGTTATCATTCTCATTTTCTTCACTCTTGAAATGATTAACTCTGCACGTCACTACAGACTGTTACAGATTAGATTGATAAAAGCTTATTTGTTGCCCATGGTATACACATAGTGTACACTCTGTGAACCAATAGAACAGTCAAATGAGTCAGGGTAACTGCCCGCAATGCATAAACGTCAGTATTCACTGCATAGATTAAGATTTGTATCTGTATGTCATGGCGGCATTTGCTGCTTCTCCCATGTCAGCCTTCCTTTACCTGCAGACATATTTGTGGCTGAAACATATTGCAGACTGAAGTCAAATGGACAGGTGACTCCCATTTGATATAAGATAGAATAAAATAAAAATAGCTTTGCCTTGCGAAGCTTTGCTGCTTTGACTGTCATTGCTGCTGCAAGCATACCCAGAAACAAAACAGGGTGTTGAAATTCAAGTGAATTTTCAAGACTGTTGAACTCTTGATGAACTCTTGATATTTGCAGTGCTTTTTAGCTTGCTCTATTATTTTTATGTCAGTTTTGTTAAGTTGGTAGTTCAAGCTGTCAAATGGATTGCCATGAAATTTGGCATTGATAATTATAGGATGAATCTTAGATGATCTCCTGACATTTCCTTTAGCAACACTGGCAGGTCAGAGTTTTCACTTATCCTGTGAAATATCTCAATATCTCTCAGATGGATTGACAGAATTTGTTTTTACAGACAGATGAAAATGTCTGGACATATATAGGTTGGATTGCCATTGGTACACAGAATATCTGTCATAAATCCAATTTTCTTGTATTATTTTTGGTAAAACAGTACCTGTTAAAAATAAATTGTCTTTAAATTTAAAAAAAAAAAAAAAAAACCCTAAACAAAACTTAATGCCAACCTTTCCAAAAGACTGAGGAGTTGCATGCAACATAGTGCTGACCTGGGGTTATTACTGCTTTTTTTTAAAAAACATGTTCTTTCAATTTTTGAAATACAGGAGCATTGTTCTCAGATGCTTAGTAAGGGGTATTTCATGCACTCCATCTGTTGGAGATTCACATCGCCTCTTGTTGAACTTCCTGCATAGTTTTTGTTTACAGATTTTGCACACAGCTTTGTTCCATTTATTTTAAAAAGCATTTTGCCTCACAGTTGACCTGTTAGCTGCCATTTAGCTTAAAATTGCAAACTGACCGATAATGTTGCAGCTGAAAATTATTGTAATAATGGCATTTCAAGCCCAGACTTTACTTCTTAACTATGACAGTTGTGTGGTAGCAAGAATGGGGCTTAATATAGAATATTATTGTCATTTATATTGTTACCACAATAAACACCAAAAAATATCATGAAAAAATTTTAGCTCTATATCGCTAATCCCTGCTGGACTACTCTTAACTGCATCTTGTGCCAAGAGGACGTCAGCAGCAATGACTACCCTCTCAGCTGAAAACGTATTCTCATGCTGGTCTGTAAATCTCGCATGCCGCTGCGTGTAAAGCTTTGGTTTTTCCATCTGGCTGCACGGCAGATTGGGCCATACTGTGATTATTCATTGAAACAGGCACAATTGGAGATTGGAGATAAAAATAAACCCCAAAAATATGATGGAAAATTTGTCAAATTTGTTATATAATAGGCTAAATAATGGGCTAAATAATATGTATGAAAAAGGAGTCTAAATTATGACGCCAGGCCAGATGAAAACAGTAAGCAACTTTTGTTGTCCTCCGACAACAGAAAGAATGGGGGGAAAAGTTAACAAAACAAAAACAAGAAAACAGAAATTAAGGTTAGGGTTAGGGAATGATAAAAATGAATTATAGTTCTGCTTGGATTCATGTAATTCACATAGGATTAATGCTATATTAACAGGAGAGAATTTGAGGATGAAAATGATTATTAAAGTTGTACTGGACCGCTCAAAATATATGGAACTTGTTATTTATCCAAAATACTTTTGCATAAAGTAGCATGTAGACATATTCTGACCTTTTCCATGAAATACAGAAGCCCCTTATTACAAAATACTGAGGAGAGTAGAAGTGACTCGGGGGCATCTACCATTTCTAATGAAACATAATTTTAGTTCTCTAGTGTGATGTGAACCCCGCTGCTGATTGTTTAGATCTCAGTGGCCAGGCTTTACAAAAATGGGAATATGACCACTCCCTGTACATTTAACAGAATGTTTAAATATTTTACGATTTTCAAATCACTTCATTGCCTGGCATCAAGCCCAACTAGTAATCTTTTAAACCTTCACAAGCCTTCACATACAGCCTGAGAGCCTTGTGGTCACATGGTTGTACAGAATCCAGGCTAAAGACCAGAGGTGACCTCTGCTGTCAGACTGTGACCTGTCTAAAGAGATCTGTGGAGTTACTGTAAGTCACTGTCACTGTCATTGTCTTTTCTGTAAATACTGTATCTTCCAAAAGGACAGTTATATCAGGAATAATATATATTTGCATATATTTATTTTATTGTTTGGACATGTAAATAGATCACACTAACTATTAAATTTGTTTAGTAAAGTAATACAGCAAATACAGCATTAGATACTGTACATAGTTTTAAAAAAACAACAAACAAACCTGATGAAACAACACAAAATTCAGCGACTGCAGGCTGAAGCCACAGTTTTAAAAGCAGTCATTGTATAAATCGCCATCTGCAAGTGGTATAGCTACACAGATAAACAGGCGAATGGATAGATGAATGAATGGACTAATACAGTAGTCAGGAATAGCAGGTCAAGTTCAGCATACAGATACAAACCAGTGATCCCTGTTCTTACATCTCAGCATTGAGCTATCAGAGATTTCTCTATCCTACATTGCCCTCTTGTGGATCTCACCATTTGAATTTTATCTCACCTTCATTCAGTCTTCTCCTTCATTTCACTGGATGATTCTGTCTATGCTCATAGAAGAAGTGGGTTGATGTGACAAAGTGATACAGAGACATAATTTTTGTAAAGTTTTGCATGCTTCTATTACACAAGGCAGAAACTGAGAATCTGTGGGATGCACATGATCTCATGTTGTGCACTTTCTGAGTTTGTGCCCTAATCTATAACGCCATAATAAGTTTCTAAGTTTTGTAGGCAAGAGAGACAGATTTTAAATTCAGAATGTAATATTTGACAAGACACCTAAATCTTATTGGTATAAAATGTGGGGCTCATTTTGTGTGACAGTGCGTGTTCAAATGAAGCAAAGAAAGAATAAAAACATTGCAAAGGAGTTTTCTGTTTTTTGTCATTTTAATACCTTCACTTATTTTCTTAGAATTTATGTTTCACTAAAATATTGTAACATCCTTCAAGTATAAAAGGAGTGTCATAACATATGTTTTTGGTTAACAATTTCTATTTTTATATCCCAGGTCTTTTCACATTGTTTTCTCAGATCAGGAAGAGGTGGGGTAAAGCATTTTAAAAACATTTTTACAAAAGGACACTGTATTATTAAAAGAGAAAAGGCAAATAACAAAATCAAGTCAGTTATCATTATCATTACCTTGAAAGAATAATTCATATGATTAATTCTCTGTCCATCATCACCATCACTGGTAATTGTACAACTTGTACACCAAGATCAAACCTGAACTTAATCAGTAAAATGTAAGGTATTATGACAAAGAGCACGCAGAACAAGGCAGTCCGTATATCAGCACTGTCTAATGAGGAAGGCCTCCTTCAGACTGTGTAACGCCTCATCCTCAGTGATCTTCTTCCACTCCTCGGGAATCTCTGCTGGCTCCTTCTTACATTCGTTTGCAAACTTCTCATTGAACCTTGCCAATACATACCTGCAAATGAAAGAATATTTAGCTCATTTCATATAAATATACAAATATACATACAGTATATACAGATTATGTAACAAACATTTTACCATTCAGCCTGCTTATATTCAAGCCTAAATAAGCCTTACCTCCAGTAAACACTAGGTGTCTGGCTGTTTTGGTCCTCAGGAGAGATGTGTGTATCCTTAACCTGCCCTGGGTTACCTTGGATCATGTTTTCAGGGCAACCATTATAGGAGAGAGAACATGAGTCATAAGGCACCATGCCTTTGGGCCTGTGGAGCAGAGACCTGTGAACCTCATGATCCTTTTCCTCCACCTCACAGGGGGCTCTGCAGAGAGGACATTGCTTGTCACAACCTCTCACTCTGTTGAAGAGGGAGTGTTGGGGCGGAATTGGAAAGCAATTAAGAAGATGGGTGATATCCACATTTTGGGAGAAATCCTGGGCAAGGTCCAACCGCATTGCAGCCAATAACTCCATTAAACATGTCACAAAACGATCCCATTCTGTGGTGATACTGAAAAGAGGTCCATCCAGAGGGGCCCTGGTGACATCCACATCTCCATCTCTCTCTAAAGTGAGGCACACTCTCTCCAGCAGTGGCTTTGTATCACTCAGCACTCCACTGGTACCTTCTGCTGTTTTGCTCACTGCTGCTGCAATCTTTCCTACAATTTCTCCAAGTCTCTGTTGCCTCCATTTATCCAGATAGGTTAATTGAGAGATGTGAGCCACCACTGTCTCCTGAATCTTTCTCTGTCTGAAACTGTCAAAGGAAAGCAAGTATTCCAGGAAAGTTTCAAAGCAGTCCTCCTTTATTAGCTCCTCTAGCAAGCTTTGGTGGAAGGTGTTCGGGGACTGATACTGCTGTTCTGTAGCTTGTATCTCTTCTACGATACGCATCCCGAGTGGTCTATAGATATAGTCCAACAATGTAGGTTTGATCACCATGGAGGTGAAAGCTTGGGCCACCCTCTGACATTGGTCTCTCTTTCTGAACTGGTAGATAAACTCTGCCAAGTACATACTCTTTGCTGCAGTGATACATATCAAAAGCTCTCTATCCTTGGCATAGCGATCATGTAGTTTTTGGAAGTCTTTGCATGCAGAGCTACAGAGATATACTTTAAGATCCACTTCAAAAACCGATCTGATTTCCATAGATTTTTCTTTCAGAGCTTTTTCAACATTTCCTAACAGTTCTGTAATGTAGCTGTCAGAGAAATCTGCTGGTGAGCTAGATTTATCTGCTACAAACTGATTGTATTCTTCAATCACACTGCATGCTACCTGTTGAGCCTCTATTCTCTGTAGTCTGTTGTTGTCCTCAAACATGTGCTTTAGTCTGCTGCGGTATCCAAAGTGCTCATCATAGACTTGGAAGCTAGATGTCTGGTTTTGGCCAATTTCTTCAATCTTTTTCATGTGTTTCTGCAGACCACGGCTAATCAGATTCTGTCTCAGAATATCTGTCACTCTTGCAGTTATATCATCTGTCTCTGAAGGCCTGAAGTCAAAGTTTGATAAAGTCTTACTCCACACACCTTCAAACTCCTCTTCTAGTTCAGCATCTTGAAGGAGAACTTTGGATGACTTGCTGTTCTCTACTAGTGCATGTAGTTTGGACTCTTGTTCTTTTTTCAGTAAGGTCTCAAATTTTTCCAGTTGAGTGGAAGAACAATGGCTCTCGTTGACTGTCTCCAACCTTTGCATGATCTCCTCAGTTACTTGCTCCTGGAGGTCACCCATATTGCTCATTAGGATTGGCTTGAGTGTTTCAGTGCTCTCTTTGAAAGGGTCATCTTTCATCAAATAGGCCTCTATGTTTGACCTGATTTTGTCCACCTCTCTTTTGACCTCCTCTCTGGCTTCATCCTTCAACTCACTCAGGAGGTCATTTTGGGTTGTAGCGTCTAAAGCCTTTTCCTTTGTGGTGATGATTTTCTCTGTTGCCCGCAGGAGCCAGCTTTCCATGTGCTCCCGAGAACTATCCTCCCACTGGGAAAGCTCTGTGCACAATAAAGAGAATGCTAAAGCTATGTCAGTATTTTGCAGACCAACTGAGAATGATTCTGCTTTCACTGCATCCCAAATTGCACACAAACGGATCATAAATTCTGGCAGACCTGTGGGTGCGGTCTTAGCTGCACATTTCTCCAATGCTCCAAGCAGGTTTTTTTTAAGCTTTAATACAGCCTTACTATACTGTGTATCAACTGGTTCAGAGAGGGATGTATTAGACCAAGGCCCTCTGACACAGGTGATACAGCTTGTGGTCTTTGTATATTGTTTATCAGCATTGTTAGTTCCTCTGTCCCCAGTCTCAGTCTGAAGTATCTCTGAAACGCGCTTTAACTGCGAGGCTTGTAATATGCTGTTTATTTCTTCATCCTGGACCAGGATTTGGCAGTTGGGCATGGAACCACATTCTTTGATGCGTAGGAGAGCATTGACTATGACAGTGAAGTCTTTTTCAAACTTTGAACTTGCATTTGAAGAGATATTTTGCATTAAAACATCGCTCAGTCCTGTTGCAACAGTGGCCATCTCATTGTCATGGATCTGGGTATTTCTTTTGTTGTCTTGAGAGATTGAGCAAAGACCTTCTACATCAATTAACAACAGAAAATCACACTCCATGTCCTTTCTAACAGTATCAGGGAGACAGAGGGCAACCATATACACCCCTCTAGTGGATCTTTTCCTTCCTTCAGGGAATTTTACCCCAAATAATGCTGAAAGAACATCAGCATTCCTTGCATGATGTACTCCAAGGTTTGTTAGCACCTGAATCCTGCATTGTTCTGGAGGTAGACGTCGTTTGAGCTCTGCAAAGACACAGCCCAGCCAGCGGATGGGAATGTTTGAGGCATCTCCATCCATAAGTTCAAGTGGAATTCCATAGAGAAGCAGGTCTGCAGCTAAGCTGGGAAGACGTAACACATTGTGGCTCCCACTGCCAGGGCTGACGTGTGTTAGCTCAAAAATTAGGCCCATCTCACGTAAAAAGTGCTCAAGCCCCAGCAAGGATGGATCAGTTTCAAAAGGCTGTGAACACCAGGCTATCTGAGATTCAAAGGAAACATCTGGGCACATTTGTTGTTTGGCAGAAGAAGTTGACTCTGATGTGGCTGGTGTCAGTTCTGGTTCATTTTGCTGTGTAACTTGGCAGCTCAAGGTTCCATTGTCTCCAGTCTCCAAATGACAGTTTTGATTCACAAAGACTGGATTTGAAATTTGTTCCTCAAGACTAACTTTGTTTTCAGCTATTTCTTCTTGGATCTCTTTTTCATTTGACATCGTATACAACTGCTGCTCTATGACTGGATCATCTGTCAGCTCAAGATTTTTTTGTTCTGACTGTGGTTCTAGGCCTTTCCCAGTAGACTTGTGCAAAGTATGCTCCAGCTCTTGCACAATGTCAGACTGTAGGTCAGAAACTTGCAGTTCAGCATGTTCAGGCAGATCTTCAGTTTTCTCATCATCAAACGAATCTGTGCAGAAACTATCACTATTCTCTAGGTCATCATTGGCTCCATTTTCAAGCTCACCAGAATGTTCAGGCATGCTACCTTCAGCTTGCTTCTGCTGAAGCCTCAACTTCATCCAACTTAGGAAATAAGTCCTCTCAAGTTTATCTGTTGTGAAAAGCGCATCTGTGAATATTTTCATTGCTGGGGTCATTTTGTAGCTGCTCAACTCAACCAAGATATCTTTACCTTCTTTTTGCAATTGTGGGTTGACTTCTTTTCCGTCTTTTCTCTGTTTACTCTCCTCCTTTTCTATTTCAGCCAGTTTGCTCCACAAAGACCCCTGCAAAGGAAGCTGTTTCTCTCTGAATTGAGTAGATCCCTCATCTAAACCTTTCAGAACTTCCTCCACTGTGACCATTGCCTTTTTACAGACTGTCCCTTCATCCACGTTAAGGCCTAACTCCACTGCTAATTTTGCTGCTGTCTCCAGTGTAACAGGTTTCAGTTGATTTGGCAACAGATCTTTCAGGGTGTCAAACAGCCTATTAGCCAGTTCCTCCTCACTCAAAGCTTTCCCTTGCAGCACTGACCCTTTGGGTAGGCTGATGTCTTCTTCAAGGTTTGTACTAACAAACCCCACAACACTGTTCTCATTTTTCTCAGTGTCTGAAACATCAATCAATATGAGCTTGCTTGTCATATCTTTGCAAGAAGCAAGAAGTTGTTTTTCTTTCTCTCTAAGATTCCCACAGAAAACGATCACAACTGAAGATGCTTGACATAGAAGGCTGAGGCATTTCTCATGTGTGCTAGCATCACCACGTAGGTTAGAGATGACCACAGGGACAGAGAAATTATCTCTGGCAGTGTCTCCAGTGGGTACATACCATCCAGTCTCTACCAGGCCATTGGAGAGTCTCCGGGGCAGCTGTCCTCCATCCATCCCCCTGTGGAGAAATGTTTCATTGCAAGATTTGAGTCTGCTTATAATGTGGTTGAGCACCTGTGACTTGGAGATGCCACAGTGACCAAGCTTCACACAAGAAACCATTGGCATGTATGTACTTGCCAAATCCCCTTCCTGGAAGTTCCTGTTTTTTCCCAGAAAGTGAGATGGCCATTGGCTCACAACACCTCTGAGAGGCCAAAGAAGGAAGCGACTGGCTTCCTCTGGATCTATGCTTGGTAGTACCAGGGGCACAGCAAACTGGCATTGCACCATGCGCACAGCCATCTCCTGCTGAAGGAAGGTGTTGGCAGACATAAAGACTGCTGTAACTAGATCAAGGGGGTTGATGGCATACTGGCTTTCTTCACCAAAACCATTGATCATCTCCTCAGGTGATTTGTTGGCATGGCTCACAGCATCACTTGGAGGTTTGCAGCAAGTACTTCGAGCATTGGGGCTTAGTAGCCAAAGGCGTTGGAGGAACGCATTTGGCAGATCTTTGAGCTCTAGAGGAGTTTGGTTCTCCAGAGTCCAAGTGCTGATGTCCAACATAGATGCTGGGTCTAGTGGTGCAGTTTTGAAGGCCTCCAGGCCCAGCTTATGTAGAACCTCTGTCTGGGCATTGTCTTTTGGAGGTTCTGGTTTGAGAACAAGACAGTCAGCTATGGATTAGCTATATTTTTCAATCTTGTGTGTTGATATAGATTTATCCTGAAAAATTAAATATAAATAATTAAATATAAATATTCAAATATTTCTACTGAGTACTTATCAATTGTTTGCACTCTAGGTAGTTTTCAGCTGTTCAGACTAATTTCAAGAATAAAGAGGCATTACTTTTTAAATAAAAAGAAGAAAATGTGTCAATACTTCATGCAAACGTGCAAAGAAAACAGCAGTGTTTCCCTGACACAGACCATCCTGTGGTGCCATTACCATCATAATTTACACTTGCTGTTGCCAACCCAACTATAATTAATGAGTAAACACATTAAAACATTTAGTAACACTGTGCTTTTATCCAAGTACATCCCTCCTGGCCTGCAGGTTTTAACTAATTTTGTTTCATGTTTTGCTTAATTTCTACCATCCTTAATGGTATGAATAGAACTCCCAAGATATGTGACACATTACCAAATGATTTGGTGGTTGTTGTGCACACATTTAGCAGTATTAGCCAAACCATTCAGGCTGGTAGAATGTAAACTTATATTTGGATTATTTGAAGCTTATGGTAAACACAGACACACTTTAATTTGTATTACAGTCTGTGTTGGCTTGGGTTGCTTCAGCAGCAGCATCTCTGCAAAGTGCCACTGATTTGTCTGAAGAACTTCTCACCTGATAATCAAAGCAGGGTAAAACAGATACATTAAGATACTGAGGCTAAATATTCTGCTCTTTGAAGTGAAGTCAGATTTCTCAAATAATTATGGCTGGGTTTATTAAGGTGTTTGAATTCACTATTAACACAGCTTAAGAATAAAATAATTTTATGTTTGCCATTTAGGTAGGTGTTTTTATCGGTTAATCTTATCTGTTAATGTTAATAATCTGTTCCATGATTGATGGACATTAAGACATCTACAATTTCTTTACAAACAGCAGTCCCTTGTTCATTTTCAAAATATCAATATAATATCTACAGCATTTTCAGACAGGTTGAAACATTTCTTCCCAAATTAAATAGATTTCTATGATGCCACAACAAAACAAAACAAAAATAAGAAACATACTTTTTTTCTTGCTGCTTAGCCTCTTAGGAAGCTTAACCGACATGATGAATCCAGTGTCCCTTGTCTCAGTATTAAATGAGATTTTCTTCTCTGGTCAGCCACATCACTTTGTAGTATAGAGTGTTGACTGGAGCCCTGTGATTAAAATTTGTAATATAAACATTACCAGCACATGAAAAGCAGCATAACACTTTCAAGAGTACCTACAAGTTTTTTGGCCCTAAAACCACTAATGCCACATGTTGAAAATATGCTGTCGTCTGCTATCTCAGGGGATTGTTCATTGTGGAAAGTACAGGGGAAGCCTGTACCTTTTTTTTTTTTTTTTTTTTTTTTCCTGAAATGCTTCACTGAAGCAAGACTCTCCTCCCTGTTTCATTTTGCTTTTCACAACAAGAAAACTTCACCCATAACAGCCTGAACATAATATGCTGATATAATGGCCTCTCCTCAGTTCAGGAGACTGTCAGAAAGATAAAGCATCACACTAATAGTTCAACAATAAAGTGACTGTCCTTTAGCTTTACCACTTCACAGCTCAAAGCTCACAGCTTTTTAGATTTGTTCTGAGTTTGGATTCTTTCCAGTTGTGAGCATACCTCATTGCTTAAAAGCTGGAATGTTACTAATATGTGGCTAAAAGTAGCTAGAAATAAGGTTGGTGAAAGTAAGGAGGAAGCTAATGTCATTTAGTAGATTAGTACAAAACACATCAATATGTCAAATAAAATGTTAGATGATAAGGATATTAATAATAAGGTAAATGTGATCTGCATGTTTTCACTTGTGTCATTCATGAACTACAGATAGATTAACACTAGGTGGGCAGCAATAAATAGTACTTAACAGTTGATCAATTAGTTAAGTAATTAAGTAAGTAATCACTGATTATCACTTTTGTGAGTTCATCAGGAACTAATTATTACACGCTTGTTCAGTCTAGCAAGGTTATTCTGAGTTAGGAACTTGTTAGCTGTTTTGTTACTGTAATTACTTCCTGAGTTATTCTTTCTTTTTTGCTTTAAAATATTTCCTGTATTGCCTGTTTGAACTGATGAATTTCGGGTGCTGTAATCCAGTATGTGAATACTTTTGCTTTTTGCTTCCCTGAATCTGCCATCTTCAACCCTGCTCAAATATACAGTAGTGTTTGATGTCTATTTCTCCTCATAAAGTAAGCATGCTTTTTCATGTATAATCTCTCAAATAAGACACACATTAATGCAAATATTTCATCATCCTTGTGATAGTGCCCATGTTCCTTTTGAATATTTTCTCTCTAAAATCATAATGTTCTTACCGATTTCTCCTCATACAGTTGCTTGGTAAAAGAAAACGAGTATCCTTCACATCTTATCTGTAACCAGGTAGCTTTGTCTCTCTGTCTTTTATTTCTGTCTGTCATGTGGTAAGACACATTCCTGTACTTCTATCTGATCCCACAAGCACAAAACGAACATTATCAGCACACACCAGGAAACACGTAGGCAAGAGACAATTAACATTGGTGATTATGTAAGAATTCTTTAGACGACAGACTTGATACTTGACACGATAACAGCAGGCAGTGCCAGCTACTCACAGTGCAGTGTTACTGGTGAAATGCATTCAGAAGGATTAACATTGGTCCACAAGGGTCAGAGCAGAGGCTCCAGACAATGACGCACACAAACCCTTAGTCATGTGTGATCTCCCAGATACAGGTCTATCTAAATACTAAGATAGATGGCATACTGATGCTCCCTTTTGTTCATAGAAAGCCTGTTCCTGCGATAACGTGGAGTTCTTTTTCCTAGAAACTTGTGTGACTTTTTACTCTGGCCTTCTTAACTAATAAGATGTCATACTTACTTCATTACTTAAGAGCAGGTTCAGATGGATCTCAGGATAGAGAGACATCCGAAATGAGATAGAAGAATTCAAGTAAATGAGAGCACTTGATACTAGATGCAACATCCTGTGCTTCATCCTGTACTATTTCCATTTTATTATCCCAAAATGTTTGCTTTGCAACCAGCTGTTAAACACAAACACATAAATTGTGTGCATACAGTCATAACAAATGCAGAGGACTTTCTCGATTTACCCAAACATATAGGAGGAATGTTTGTATTTTCAGTTAAGAAAGACTAACTTGAAATGCTGGTTTTAAATTTGTAAATGCAGGTGGAAGCAAACCTGATGCAATCCCTCCCTCACCATTCTCCCCTCCTTATATGGATGAACATTTTCCCAGCATTAGTGGGGAAAGGCCTACCAGACATACAGCCAGCATGTTCATAATTACAAGATGGCAGAGGAGATTAGCAGTTTGTCTTGTTGATAATTACTATAGTTTAATGCATTTATTTAATCAGACATATACTCTTTACATCTAAAAAGACCTTCTTGTTCTTTTAATTTATCTGCTTTACACTTATCTAATTTTATATGTTCATACCTTTTAATAAGGGAAGATTTTTTTTTTTTTAAAAGGAACTAACAGCTGGATTCAATGTTAAGAACTTACTTGCTAAAGCTTAAAACCATTAATGAGAGCAATTTGTGAATAATCCCTTAGATTGATTTGATCATACCATCACATATCTTTTGGAATAGGGCTGTGAAGGATTTGGATATAAAAAACATACATTTATTAACAACTCATCAATCATTTATGGATGGAATACCAACATGTATAAAAGCTTTATTAATCAATAAAAGAAATAAATATAGGGATTTTTAACAACCTGGGCCTAAAAAGCACTAGTAAATTATTATCAACATTCTAAACTTGATCAGTTACAACTTATAACACTTCATAAAGGGTGCCCCAATAGAAAGTTAGGTTAAATGTCAGCCTGTGTGGAACCTTCTCATTGATTCATATGAGCTTGCAACATGCAAGACATTTGCACTATATGGAGGATACAATTGTATGCAAAGTAAATTATAAATAAGGTGTATTCTCTCTTTTTTTTTTTTTTAATCCTACATGTGTGAATAAAACCTGATCTGCCCAGGCTGCTGGAGAGGTGGAAGCACACCTGAGGGATAAATGTTGTGCCAAGGAAAAGATTACTGTGTCTCTATTTCTGTCCTGCAAAGCTCTTTAGCAGTCTTACCCTTGTGTGTCAGAGACTGCGAGAGTGAAGTGTCTGTGTGCGCGTGTGTGCACAATTGTGTAAGTGTGTGCTTGTGTGTACATGAGAGACCTGTGTGAGTGGACATACTCAACACTGTGTGTTCAGTTGTCCTTCCCGTGAGCAACCCTTCGTTGCATTCCTGATTGCTGTTCCTCTGTGGACTTACCTTTCCTTCAGCAGGACTTAAGAAAGCAATTGAAAACCGGAGAGAACATTAAGGATTGATAGAGACACTAAAGAAACAGTGGTCAAGATGTTGATCACCATGCTAACAGCCATGTACATGATGGTCAGAGTCGTAGAAACGGTAAGATGATTATAAGGATAGATGAAACTAAAATAAGAGGTATATTTATTATTTTGGGAAATTAGATTTAACAGTTATTTAGTGTGTTATTCTTTCATTACATTCTTTATATTTGTTATAAAGAATTCTTAATATTGAAATAAATACACTGGTGGGTGAAGTGCTCCATGTTTTTGCTGTAGCCTTGACATTGCAGTTTTCCTTGTCAGTGTCAGATACAAATCAACTTTACATGGACAGCATCTAAATGTCCATATGATGTTAAAGCAGGTTGTCAGAGTCAAATAACGAAGCAGGCTTATGTTGACAGCATCCAAGTATAGTTGTAAACTAAACTTTTAATCTGCAGCATTCCTTTCTCTTATTCCTCTCTGCTTATTATGTGACATCTAATGCTTACCTCTGTTTACCGGTTCAGCAGTGAAATGTCATGTACCACCCAAAACTTCTCAGGCCGAACTGTACTGAAAATTTTATTTTAAAAAATGTCTGTTTACATCCATTTGACAAGTGAACCTGACATGTGGGAGAGAGGTATTCAAAGAGAAGGAAGACCTCACACCTACAGTGATGAGGTTGCTTATGTTTCACCATCCAACACACACATGTTCTACTTTTCTCTTACAGATAGGGGTACGGTTTGCACGGCAACAGGACCCTCTACCTTACATGGTGTCCCAGCCTTTGCCTTGGCAGGTTCACTCGGTGTCGCACAGTCGGAGGAGCAGCAAAGCAGATGAGGTTAGTTATAACGAGATCTGTACCTCAGTATAATTGCGGTCACACACGTTGTCATGGTGACGCACCAAAGCAATCGATTCCTTACAGCTAATACAGCGCACATTCATTCTGTACATGACTGAGTCATCCGCTGTAGTCACATCCTCTTCCTAGCTCCACTAGGGTCTTCTCAGGGTTTCATTTTTCACATGAACATTGTTTAGTTTTTCAGGAAAGTACTCTTCAGATGTCCCCTGCTAGTACGGTTGGAATTTTTACTCATAAATTAGCATTTCTAATCTTCTGTTATCTAGTGGACAGTGAGGGCACGTGGAAAGTTCAGCAGTCAAGCCTGACTCAGCATGTGGGCATACGTGTAAGCTGGTCACATGTTCTACACTTACTTATGGTGTCTCAGAGGAGGACTGCAAAGGTAAAGCAGAGGAATATGACTTTTGGTGCCTCTGAACTCAAACAGCACCAGTCAAATAATACAATATCGGAAAATAAAGTCAAGGTTTGCTGCAGACTCAAACAATGACCTTTTGGCCCTCAATGAATCAGTATCAGCGAACTGATAACTCCTTGTACAGAGATCAACTTAATAGTTATTCTATTCCTCAGCCTTTCACTATGGATTCCTGAATAAAGAGGCACATTTCAGTCCAGTGCAGTCCAAAGTGCACACCTCTGATGTGTTACACATAAAAACTGTAGTTCACCTGTCTATGGATTTTTTGTACCTTTTCAATAGTTTGAGATAACTGGTTTTAACGTTGCCTCTGGCTCAAGCCTTTATAAAGATGATGCTGGCAAATAAACAGACAAAAAGAGACAAAAAGCTAAAAAGAGTGTACATTAACTTTGGTGGTTAACTGAGGCTACAGGTACTGAGATACGAAGGTGACAGGGCAGCTAACAAAGAAGCGAAGCATGTAAGCAGGAAGAATACAAAACAGATAAAGATGCAAAGGTGAAGAAAGATGTTTTGTATCTTAGACTAGCCACCGGCCACAGTTTAAAATCACCCCAACTCCTCTGCTAAAAGGAGAAAGTAGACCTCATTGATGAGGTTATGGAGCTTGTGCGTGGGGCTGAACGTGGGCGCACAGCCAAACTGACGCATAAACAGGCTAAGCTTGTCCAGTCCTCAGCCTGTGGTTTCCCTGCCTCTGCTCTGCTTGAGCTGTAATCCCAATCAAGGGGATTTGTGTTTGAGGTCATTATTCTAACCGTAGATAGAAAGGACACACACTGGTGCCGTCACAAATGTACAGTACATTACACACATTCCTTGGGCATGGCACATTTTGTACAGTTGAGTAGAAGAATTCAACAAAAGTGCCTGTGTGGTTATCTTTTTGCATGTGTGTAATTTTTGTCAGTGGTATGTAAGCATTGCGTCTGCTAAGTTCCAGATAAGATTGTAGCACTGATAATCATCAGACCTCACTGGTATCTGATGCTTGTGCAGTCTTCACTACTGATTTTACACTTTTTTTTCTCCCCTGTGCGTCACTGTGTGTATCAGTTTGAATGCATCTTCTAACAAAGTTATTCTGTTTCATTTACAGTTTGATGGCTATAGGAGGAACAGCATAGGCGTGTATAGAAAGAGTAAGTAATACTGCCAATTAACTTAAATGCTGGCTATTTTTCTGCCATAATAATTGTCATCTTAAAGTTACCACTAGGGTTTGATTCAAATAAAGTGTCAAATCCTATTGATTCAAACTTTAATCAGAAAAATAGCCCGCCTTAATCAAGGCTAATATGTAAATCATGTGTTTGAACTCAATCATTGGCTACAGACTATGTCTCCATGGCTATTGCTTCTGCCTCTTTGGCTATCCCCTGTGTCCTGTCGTGCTCAGACTCCAATGCCAGCAATGGGACGTGCAGCACTCCCAGTGTTCCTCCGCTCAGCCCAGTCGAAGTTGAGAAGGCCGCTGCTACCATCCAGACCCATTTCAGGAAGTTCCAACAGAAGAAACACAAGAACGGCAAGTAGATGGACAAAGAGGGATCGAGGCAGGTCCAGAAGTCTTGAGACAACAAGACGAGGTGGGACGTATGTTGATTCACCAAAGGACAGATGAACCTTGTGATGACATACATAAATGCATATGTATGCACGTATGCAAATGTAAATACATTCAAACACTTAGTTAAGCTCCTGGATTAGTGACAGTATAAACAATGATATACAGTAATAGCTCACATCTCAAACAGCCGTTGTAATACCTGATTAAAATTTATGAAAATATGTATACATATACTCTATACATCTGAATGAATGCCGTTTTGATGTGCTGTGAGGATGGAGTGACTGTGTGAGCGACTGTGAGCATGCTATGATTTATATATGGTCGTTGTTTTTGAGTATACAAATATGGAAAAATAATACGAAATAATTTAAACATTAGGATCTTTAAAACAAACATAAAATTCTGACAAACCTATTTCAATAAACTCCTGTCGGCCTGTATTGTCTTCATTGTAAAGATGTTGCCTCTAGTGTTTTGATCAGTTTAGAGTCTGCAATGGCCCTGAACGTCAAAACCACAACATTTTCAAAACACGAAAATATTTCTTTGGTCAGATAAAAGGGGTAGCACTGACAGAACCTACATCAATAGGTGCATTCGATCGCTCATTGTCTATGCCTGACTTGATGATCAACGTGAACTGCCGTGACTGTTGGATTGAGTAAAGAAGATCACGGGCACTTCTTGCCCCCCTCCCCTCAAGCCTCCTCCTCCATGACAAAAATTGACAGCTGAAACTGGAAACCAGTGTGACAGAAAATATTTAAATGTCCAGTGTATCATATAGCTTTTTGGATTGTTTCACCCCTGTGTCGGGGACCCCAGTTCTGTGTGAGGGGTGACAGTCCTCCTGTATGAGTGGGGCCTTGTGTGTGTGTGTGTGTCAGGGCTGGTTCAGGCAGGCATATGCATATGAAGGGCAATCAGAAATGTGAAGGAGCATCACAGGCTAACACTCATGCCACAGCAGCAATTTTCTGGGGAGTATTTTTGCCAATGACAGTATTTTCTCCATGAATTGGGTTATTAGTCATCAGGCTGTATCCAACCCCAACCTGGAAAAGTGGATTGCACTTTGTCAGGTCACCCTCATGACCTGTCCATCTTTGGGTGTCCCACCTGAAGACTAAGCTTCGCTGGAATAGCTCTTTAAAGGTAAACTGAATAAATGACTCCGGTTTAGCCTATTTGATTTTGTGGTTTAGCGATTTTGAAATAATATATTAGCCCTCAAGGATTCACTGATATGATACTGTCATGGTGATGAAGGGACCCAGTAGCCTGCACTGAAGTTCCCGGGATGCTGATCATCTTTTCCTCTGTTGCCCACAGGTGCCAGTGAGAGACTGTTAAACAAGTGTTAAAAGTATATTTGAGACCCTTAAACCCACTCATCAGGAGCAATAAAGCTGTTGTAACTAACTACAGTATCCATATATGTTACAAGACCATGCTTCATTAGCTTCTGGCTATTACAAATTACATGTGGTCACTGCCAGAAAACAGTCACAAATAAAGGAGTTTAACCTCAAATTTTGTGCACTGATGATGCATCTCAGACCTCTTATCTGGCTTCTTACATGGATGTATTTTAAGACCAATCAGAGACGGTTGTTAGGCGGACCAGATTCGGCTTTGGCCAATCAGCAGCCTAATGTTAGATGACGTATGTCATTATTGGCTCGACGGCCTGCCACACAAGGAGCTTGGGAGGAGCGAGAGTATGGAGAAAACCAAGTCTGAAAACAGATTAAACCAAGTCTAAAGTATTGCTTCTGTTTGTCGGGCAATAAGTAGAAAAACATAGTACCGGAGGGTCTGATAAACAAACTCTGAGCTGCTTTTTTTGTCAGCACGAAGAAGTTCCGATGCTAAACAAACTCTGGGGCTGCTTTTTGTCGTTAATGAAGAAGTCTGGATGCTAAAACAAACCTGGAGCTGCTTTTTGTCGAACACATGTTGAGAGTGGACGCTGAACACACCTATGGCGCCAAGGTAAGGGCGGCATGTTAGCGTAGTATTATGTTAATAACGGTCTTTTATATCGCTGGGTAAGAGTATGTTTGTATTTCTGTGCCTGAGGTTCCTGACATGAGTTGTGGAAACCCCCAACGCGACGGATTATAACGCAGCATTTCTAATTGGTTTTCACTTTACTGACATTTTATGCCGCATTCTGGTCGCTTTTAACTCAGTTTATGGTGGTTTAGCATGTTTTGTCAACGGGTTTGTATTATTTGTGTCATTTTTATATAATCATGCGCCTCATTTGGCGGTTTTACACCGGTGTTATATTAGTATTAGTATAGTGTTAGTATATTATCTTTTATGATGTATTTGAGGTTTTCAGCGCTGCTTTTTCATGTGGCCAGTGTTTGTGATTCTGTGACTAAAGCGCTCCTGACATGAGTTGTGGAGAGTGGTAACTGTTAAGTAGTCAGTTTGTCTGTTTACAACTCTGTTGTATCTCACCATAACTCTGTACATTTTACTGCTTCTCTGTGATGTTGTGCTCCAGCTTTGGTCAATTTAAGTCAGTTTATGGTGATTATCATGTCGATGTGATCATTTTGTCTATTTGTAGTATTGTACGTCTCTAGCTGGTTGTTTTACAATAACTTATGGTCAGCTGCATTGTGGTTGGGCTTTTACATGGCACTGTGTCTTTATAGTTTTGTTTCTTTTCCAGGTCATTTAATGTTTCTTTGTGGTCATTTTGTGTTTCAGTGTGGCAGCATCTCACAGATCATTTTGCTTTTTGCATTTTTGATCGCTTTTTGAGTCTGTCGCTTTATATGTCTGTGTAGCTTTATGGTAGTAATCTGCCCATAACCATCACTGATCCCCTGTTACATATATTATTGATTAAATTTGGTTTTAAAGTGACTGAGACTTTGAGCTCAGTTTGTGTTAAATACAAGCTTGAAAAACGTGCCCTCCAGTTTTAAGCCTACGCCAAATTTTAAGAGTAGATCACAATGTATGAGCTGAGATTAGTTAGAATTATTATTATAAAACCATTTTAAAAATGCTTTTCTCTCTCTGAGATGCTAAAGTCATAGTCTATTCACCTCAAACCAAAGTGTCATTGTCAAGGTTCTAGTGTTTAGTTTTCAGTGTTGTATTCTTCACACTGTTCAAGTTTGAGGTGAACTATTCTTTATTAACAGGTTATTTGTTTTAAATGTTTTATTTGTGTTTTCCAGGCTTCATTTGTTCAGCTGCTGCAGCTCTGGACAGAAACACCACTTCTCCCTCACAATCCAAACAGGTATGTGTCCCAAATATTTACCAGTCTGAAAAATTGTTGATGAGCTGAATTATTAATGTTAAAAACAGTATCACTGTTTCATATCCTTGGTATTTCATGAATTTAGTATTGATATCATATCAATTGATTAATGTCTATACATTGTCAGAAAATAGCAGTAGTTATAATTAATAAAAACTCAAAATAATTACGTTAATTTTCTGCCTGTGGACTGAAGTACAATTAAAAATACCATGAGTTTAAACCTTCTTTTCTTCAAAATGTACCACGAAATTTTTATTATGCAGTTCAGTAATATACATGATTCCTCCAGTGATTAGTTGACCCATCGATTAATATAGAAATTTAAGATTTAAGATAATCATTTTAGTTACATTTTTCTAAATATTTATTGTTTTTTTGTCCTAAAGATGAGGCTTTTCATCATAGATAGCAACAGCCCATTTTCTGAGACACCTCTAATGTTTGGAAAATGTTGTGCGGCTGTAATGTTGAATTTCTCTATTCTTTCTTTATCTGTGTTTTGGGGTTAAACTGTTGATGAGGGATAGGTCATAGCGCATTGATCATTTTTTTTATATTTCTTTATTTCCTCCAGGTGTCACCACTTGTCCACGATCGCAGAGTCTTCATACAGTGAAGTAGTTCTTTGAAACCAGGACTGAGGCCTCCAGGTAATTCAACAGGTCAACTGTCAAACACAGAGCATTGACATTAAGTTATAGATCTTCGTGCGATTGGATCTGAAGTCTGAATAGTTTGATTTGCAGGATTTAAGTTTATTTACATAGTTTAGAACGTAATAGTTCAAAGAAAATTAAGACTTTAAACATCAGCTCGCCTCTTCCTCTCTCCATCTCTCTGTCTTTCTCTCTCCATCCTTCTTCGCTTCCTTCTTCTCCTCTCTCTGTCTCACCTCCTGGCTCGCTCTCCGTGTGTGTCTTCCTCTCTCCTCCTTTTCTCTCCTCTCTTTTGACGAAGGTTTTATTGGTATGGACGTTTTTCTCTCCTCTTTCTGTCTCTCACTCTCTCATGCCTCTGTCTCTCCTCGCTTCTTCTAAGCCTGAAATACACTGAAAGATTGTTAAATCTACCCGATGAAGAAAAATGTGAGAGACCACACACGACGACAATGTCAGATTTCAGAGATTTGTTCTTACAGTGTGTGATGCTGTGCAACGCACATCAACACGGTACCACCACACACCAACAGATTCACCACCAACAACCAGAGTTCGACTCTCAGAACCCACATCTCACAACTGTAGAGTAAACAAAAATGGCTATGACAAAGATGTTTGTTGTGTTTCGTCTTCAGTCAGCTTATGCTTCCTGACTGAGTTATCGCTCTGTTCCATGTGACATTCTGCCAGAGGCGCGCTTGCTTTCGTGCCCCCTCAAATTAACAGATATTTCTGATCGCAAATATTGAACAAGTTTAATATTTACAGAGTCAGCTCCAATCGTCTTTTTTGAGTAGATTATTCAATTACTTTTATTTATATAGCAATCAACAACAACAGAAGTTATCTCTGTTACATTCTCTTTTCATATAGAGCAAGTCTAGACTATACTCTTTCAATAATAATTCACACCACAGGAAAATCTGGCAAGATATTCTTTAGAACCAACCCATAATTGGGCTTTGCTTACTTTGATCAGGAGGGAGGATTTGTGCCAATAATGCTTGATTATCTTTTGCAGGTAAAATTTACTACTCATTTCTCTCTAATTGTTCCTTCCTCTCTCTGCCTACTATACTGTCTCTCTCTTCCTTATTCTCATACTTTCTCATTCTGCCCCTCCCTCCTCTCACACACACGTTCTCTCTGTCACCATCCTTCCCCTTCCATCTTTCTCTCTCCCTTTCCCTCTCTTTCTCCGGCCTCTGTCTTTCTCATTAGCACAGTAAATCACAACATGTGAACAACTTATTTCAGTGTCATACACTAGAAACATTGTCATTTTGCTCCATTTTGGTTTCTATCAACCAAATTTAGTTTAATCCGACTTTGGAGGAAAAACATTTCTTCCACTGCTGTTGTGTATTATCTAGAGCTGATGGAGTCATAACGCAGTCAGAGCAGCTTCTTTTCTGTCTTTGTGTATAAAGTATATAACTCTTGACTAGTTCTGATTAGTCCAGAACCAGTTAGTCCACACCTGGTTTCTTTTTTGTAGTCTTTTACTTCTGTCTTTGACAGTTCGACACCAGGAACTCTTCAGCCTTTATTTTGATGTGTTAAAAGTCACATATTTATATTACAGTTTGTCATGCTTTCCACAGGATTCAAACTCCAACCATTGGAATCACAGAGAGAAGAGACAGACGAAGACATTTCCGTAGAAGGTCAGTGTTAGTTTATTCTTTTCAGTCTGACTCTGTTGGCTATCTCAACTGCAGTTTGACACTTTAAAAACCTCTTTGCCTGAATAGCAACAAATTAAAAGCTGCTCAACAGTTTTGATTAGTATTTTCAACAATGAAGCTTCAAAAATAAGTCTAACAAACATATATTTATATATAAAACAGAAAATATAAACCTTAATTTAGAATAGAACAGAAACCCTTTTAATATATAGGTTTTAATAAATAAATGAAATTGTTAAATATTAAGTATAAAACCTTCAAAATATGTCTAAGTATAAAGTTTTATAAAATTTAATGTAAAAACCTTTAATAATATGTGTAAAATAAATATAAAAACATTTAAAAACTATAAAAAGGTTTAATAAATAAGGTTAAACCTTTAAATATTCAACCTTAAAAATACAGAATTAAGCATGAAACCTGTAAAATGTCACAACAATAAGTATCAAACCCATAAAAGTTTAGTACAATAAGTCTAAACAAGTATAAAGTCTGAAAGATGTCTGAATAATCTAGTATAAAAATATATATTTTCCAAATGTTTAAAAATGATCTAAAATAAGAATCATGACATTTGTCTTTAAATAAATGCAGTAAAATGATTTGTATAGCATCGTTTCAAATCAAATAGCTGCAAATCTCCTAAAAGTTTAAAGAAATGTTGATGGATTTACCTTGGACATTTAACAAATCAGAGCCAAGATAATTACAGACATTTGACCACAAGGAAACACTTGTTAGAGCTGGTTAGGTTATTGTAGTTATGAGCACATTTCGTTGGTGATAATTAGTTAATTAAATAGTTGTATCACAAGTAGTTTCATGTTCTCACAGGTGTTTGCTAAACACACATTAGTCTTGGAAAATTTGCCCATGACCACATTATAGATGGTACAGAAACAAGGTGTTTACTTGAACAACAGGAAACCAACACTGTTAACAGCAGTTAGACGGTGAGGTCTTATCTACTCAATAGCTTTGTAACACTTTTGTTTCTCTCATCCACTTCAGGTTCCTCAGCTGTCGTCTTCTTCCTCCTGCAGAGACAAGAACACGAGTAAATCAAAAAACTTTTTTTTCCTTCCAAACCGACCGACTATTGTTGATACCTAATATGGTGATTTAAACTAAACTCATTCAGTGTCACATATTTTAGTGTGTTATTCTTATTATTACAGTCACAGTAATGACTAGAAATAGTTCTTGAAACTCTGTTACATAGTTATCTTCAAATTTCATCATTTCAATAGACAAACATGAACTATGTAATGAATACAGGAAAAACAATTTAAATGTACTGTTACTAAAATGGGTTATTTAATAAGGTTATTTAATAAATAAGTTATTATAAATAAATTACTTTTTATTTTTCATGACATACTGTTGTATTTTTTTTAACAACATAATATCCTGTGGCATCTTTTAATGACAGAATACACTGACACATTTTTCACTGCATTTTATACTATGGTCTTTTAAATGTTATTTTCAATATCAGTACTCAAATCCAAAACTATTAATGTACATAGTCCTGTTTAGAAGTTGTATATGTTGTATACCATGCCTTGTATGTTTTTGTTGCTGCAACAGAATTTCCCTGCTGTGGGACCAATAAAGGACTATTTGTATTCAAATAAATACTTGAACGCCAATATTTTTGCCAACTGTTTAATATTGTATTAAAGGAATATTTTAACCAGAGTCAATTGTAGACAGGTTAGTTAGGTTACGTTTTAGCCTTTACTACCATTTTGGTTTTTGATGTTTTTTTCATGCCTTAGTATACTATCACATTTTTCTCACATTTTTCATGCCTTACTATACTATGACATTTTTGGACTATTTCTGATGCCATACTATAGTATGACTTTTTTTGATGGTTTTTGACGCTATACTATAGTATGACTTTTTATGATGGTTTTTGACACCTTACTATAGTATGCCCTTTTTCTCACATTTTTTCATGCCTTACTATACTATGACATTTTTGGACCATTTCTGACGCCATACTATACTATGACATTTTTTGATAGTTTTTCATGCCTTACACTATGACATTTTTGGACTATTTTTGACATCTTATTATACAATGACATTTTCACATTTTTTGATGCCTTAGTATAGTATGACATTTTTGATGGTTTTGATGCCTTATACTATGACTTTTTTTTTTGGTTATTTTTTTTGGCTTTTTCATTTTATTGATAGGGACAGTGGGAGAGAGAAGACAGGAAACAGGGAGAGAGAGTGGGGGAATGACATGCAGTAAGGATCCGGCCAGACCGGGAGTCGCATCCGGGACCAGCTGCTCAGGGCGCTTAGCCCATAGGTAATGCCGCCCAACCATTCGCCATGGGGCCCCTACTATGACACATTTTTTTTCAGTTTTTCATGCCTTACTATACTATGACATTTTTGGACTATTTTTGACACCATACTATACAATGACATTTTTTGATGGTTTTTGACGCCTTAGTATACTATGACATTTTTCTCACAGTTTTCATGCCTCACTATACTATGACATTTTTGGACCATTTCGACGCCATACTATACTATGACATTTTTTGATGGTTTTTGACGCCATACTATACTATGACATTTTTGGACTATTTTTGACGCCTTATTATACAATGACATTTTCCTCACATTTTTTGATGGTTTTTGATGCCATACTATACTATGACATTTTTGGACTATTTCTCACGCCATACTATACTGTGACATTTTTTGTTGGTTTTTGACGCCTTACTATACTATGACATTTTTTGTTGTTTTTTTGGCTTTTTCGCCTTTTATTGACAGGGACAGTGGAGAGAAGACAGAAACCAGGGAGAGAGAGTGGGAAATGACACTGCAGTAAGGATCCGGCCAGATCTGGAGTCGACCAGACCAGCTGCTCAGGGTGCTTAGGGCCCATGTGGTAACGCGCCTCAACCATTCGCCATGGGGCGCCCCCTACTATGACATTTTTTCAGTTTTTCATGCCTCACTATACTATGACATTTTTGGACTATTTTTGACACCATACTATACAATGACATTTTTTGATGGTTTTTCACGCCATACTATACTATGACATTTTTGGACTATTTTTGACGTCTTATTATACAATGACATTTTCCTCACATTTTTTGATGGTTTTTGATGCCATACTATACTATGACCTTTTTCTCACATTTTTTCATGCCATACTATACTGTGACATTTTTTGATGGTTTTTGGGTTTTTGACTATACTATGACATTTTTTTATGATTTTTGACGCCTTAGTATACTATGACATTTTCCTCACATTTTTTCATGCCTTACTATACTATGACATTTTTGGACCATTTCTGACGCCTTACTATACTATGACATTTTTTGATGGTTTTTCACGCCTTAGTATACTATGACATTTTCCTCACAGTTTTTGATGGCTTTTGACACCTTACTATACTATGACATTTTTTGATGGTTTTTGACGCCATACTATACTATGACATTTTTGGACTATTTTGACGCCTTATTATACAACACATTTTTCTCACATTTTTTTGGATGCCTTAGTATACTATGACATTTTTTGATGGTTTTTGATGCCTTACTATACTATGACCTTTTTCTCACATTTTTTCATGCCTTACTATACTATGACATTTTTTGATGGTTTTTGACGCCTTAGTATACTATGACATTTTTTGATGGTTTTTGACGCCATACTATAGTATGACATTTTTTGATGGTTTTTGACGCCATACTATACTATGACATTTTTGGACTATTTTTGACGTCTTATTATACAATGACATTTTCCTCACATTTTTTGATGCCTTAGTATAGTATGACATTTTTTGATGGTTTTTGACGTCTTATTATACAATGACATTTTCCTCACATTTTTTGATGGTTTTTGATGCCATACTATACTATGACCTTTTTCTCACATTTTTTCATGCCTTACTATACTGTGACATTTTTTGATGGTTTTTGGGTTTTTGACGCTATACTATACTATGACATTTTTTTATGATTTTTGACGCCTTAGTATACTATGACATTTTCCTCACATTTTTCATGCCATACTATACTATGACATTTTTGGACTATTTCTGATGCCATACTATACTATGACATTTTTTGATGGTTTTTGACGCCATACTATAGTATGACTTTTTTTGATGGTTTTTGACGCTTATACTATAGTATGACATTTTTTGATGGTTTTTGACGCCATACTATACTATGACATTTTTGGACTATTTTTGACGCCTTATTATACAATGACATTTTCCTCACATTTTTTGATGCCTTAGTATACTATGACATTTTTTGATGGTTTTTGATGCCTTACTATACTATGACCTTTTTCTCACATTTTTTCATGCCTTACTATACTATGACATTTTTGGACTATTTCTGATGCCATACTATACTATGACATTTTTCTATGGTTTTTGACGCCTCACTACTATGACATTTTTTGAGAAATTTTCATGCCTTGCTATACTATGACATTTTTTGACCATTTCTGACGCCATACCATACTATGACAGATTACTTTTACTGTTACCTCTACTCTTAGATTACTTTTACCATTACATAATACTTTTAAATTACATATTACTTGAATTTATAGATAACTTTTTACTGTCAAACTACATCTAGTAACTTTACATTTTTTTACATCTCATTTTCTGGATATTGCTAATTACCTTTACATTACTTCTATTACTGGTTGCATTGCGTACACATTATTTTCAGTGTCATAAGATTACTTCTAGCATTACACTTTTCTGATAAAACAATTTCATGTCAGTGCCTGTGTTGACACAGTTTATGTAAAGCTGTTAGAATTACCTGGAGGCCTCTGTCCCTGGACTCTTTGTTGCGCGAAGATGTGGACTACGCCCTGCAGATCATGGACAATGTCTCTGAGATTATGGATCGACGCCTCAGCATAGACGTGTTCCATGATCATCAACAATGTCTCTCTGAATGCGGGGCGATGCCGTCAAATCAGGGAACTCCATCACTACTGACTTTTTGCACATGCCTCTGTGAATCATGAACAATGTCTCTGATCAGGACAATGTCTCTATCTTTGACAAGGTCTTCAAGCGATCATGGACAATGTCTCTTGATCGCGGACAGTGTCTCTCATCCTCGACAATAATTGTCTCTCCGATCGCGGGACCATGTCTCTGTAACTGCGGTGACGATCAGACAATGTCGGATACCTGGAGGAAATCAAAAGAGAAACATGCAAAGGAAATGATCAGTACATCCATCCATTATCTATACCGGCCATCCGCTTAGGGGCGGGGGCTGAGCCTATCCCAGCTGACATTGGGTGGAGGCAGGCACACCTGCACAGATTGCCAGTCCATCACAGGCTAACACATAGACAAACAACCAATCACACTACTATCTGGCTAATTCTACGGGCAATGAGAGTCAATTAATTTACTCTAACATGCATGTCTTTGGACTGTGGGAGGAAGTCGAGTAATTTTATTATAGCTACGAGGCACAGGGAGAATATGCAACCTTATATTACTTATATATTATTACATATTATTTTTCTTATTACAAATTACTTAAATTTACAGATTTACTGTTGCAATCTGCATCTAGTAACAGATTACTTTTAATTATTAAGTATCTTTCTTCCAATATTGCTAATTATTTTTACATTACTATTATCACATATTACGATACATTATTTTTATATTGCAGATTACTTATTACACTTTTGATATACTGAATACTGACCATAAAACAATTTAATGTCAGTGCCCGTGTTGACAGTTTATGTAAAGTTGTTCAGAATTACCTGGAGTGCCCCAGGCCTGGTCTTTAAAGAACTCTTCATTGTAACAAGACTCTCTCTGTGGTTAGTGGACAAAGTCTTTGATCGCCTATACAAGTCTCTCTGACGTATGCTGTCAACCAACCTGTCATCGTATCCTGCCTCGCGTCGCGGACAATGTCTCCGATCATGGACCATGTCTCTGCAATCATGGAAGACGCCTCAGCGATCATGGACTACATCGTGATGAAGTGGTGACACCTGGAGGAAATGAAGGAAACATACAAAGGAAAATGATCAATACACTACTACCTATTCCTCAACAGTTTAACCATGAAAACAGAAAAATATTCAACATTGTTGTGCTGAAACAGAACATTTAACAAAAACATTTTTATGCCCTTTTACTATACTCACGACATTTTTGATACTTTAATATATTGTAAGTAAATTTTGTTCACATTCTATAATGTATTTTGATGTCTTTACTATAATGTGAAATGTCAAAACTTCATGAACCCCCGTGCCCTGTGCCAGACCTGAGAAACTTACATGTTTTACGGTTCATCCATACATGTGCAAATGGCTCTATAGCGCCTTGGTAACATCCAAAAGTATCCCCCATTGGCTTAGTTTATCATAGGTGAGCAAAATCGACCACATACACTGCTCCAAAAAATAAGGGAACACTTAAACAACACAATGTACCCAAGTTAATTCCAATTTCTGTGAAATCAACTGTCCAGTTAGGAAGCAACACTGATTAGAATCATTCACCTGCTGTTGTGCAATGGAACAGACAACAGGTGGAAATGAGAGGCAATTAGCAAAGACAACCCCTTATAAAGGAGTGGGAATTTGTGATGGTGACCACAGACCATTTCTGTTCTCATCCTTTTCTGGCTGATGTTCTGGTCACTTTGGCATTTTGTCAGTGCTCTCAACCCTAGGGGGTAGCATGGAGGTGGTGGTTTTACAACCCACAGAAAGCTGTTCAGGTAGTGCAGCCATCCAGATGGCACATCAGAATGTAAGCTGTGGCAAGAAGGTTGCTGTGTCTGTCAGCACAGTGTCCAGAGCATGGAGGAGATACCAGACCTGGCCAGTACAATCAGAGACGGAGGCTGGGTAGGAGGGCAACAACCAGCAGCAGGATCATACCTCCTCCCTTGTGCAAGGAGGAACAGGAGGAGTACTGCCAAGCTCCTGCAAATGACCTCCAGCAGGCCACTAATATGCATGTTTCTGTTCAAACTGTCAGAAACAGACTCATGAGGTGGTATGAGGGCCCCACCTGACAAGGAAGTATAGCCCAACACCATGCAGGGCGCTTTTGGCATTTGCCAGAGAACATCAAGATTGGCAGATTCGGGCTATTGGCACCCTGTGCTCTTTCACGATGAGAACAGGTTCACAGAGCACATGTGACAGACGTGGACAGAGTCTGGAGATGCTATGGAGAACGCTCTGCTGCCTGCAACACCCTTCCAGCATGACCGCTTTGGCGGTGGTCAGCAATGGTGTGGGAGGCATTTCTTGGAGGCCGCACAGCTCCTCCATGTGCTAGCCAGAGGTACCCTTGACTGCAATTAGGTGCCGGGATGAGATCCTCAGACCCATTGTAGAGACCATATGCTGGTGCAGTGGCCCTGGGTTCCTTCTGATGCATGACACAATGCTAGGCTCATGTGGCTGCAGTTCCTGCATGATGAAGGCATTGATGCTATGGACTGGCTCCCGGCCCGTTTCAGACCTGAATCATCCAGAAACATCTGGGACATCGCGGTCTCGCTCCATCCACCAACGCCATCGCTGCACCACAGACTGTCCAGGAGTTGACTGATGCTTTAACCAGGGTCTGGGAGGAGAGATCCCCGGAGAACATCCGCCGCCTCATCAGGAGCATGCCTGTTGCTGTAGGAGGTCATACAGGCAACGTGAGGCTACACACACTACTGAGCCTCATTTCAATTTGTCTTGAGGAATTTGACCAAAGTTGGATCAGCCTGTAAGGTGATTTTCTACTTTTTATTTTGAGTATGATTCCAACCAGGACCCCATGGAATAATAATTTTGATTTACATTGATCATTTTTATGTTATTTTGTTCTCAACACATTCCACTATGTGGCCGAAGAAAGATTTTCAACTGTTGGTTTCATTCATTGAGATCTAGATGTGTTATTAGTACCCTTTATTTTTTTGAGCAGTGTATAAACATGCCCACATGCACAAAAAAAGTCTCCTGGGTGTCAAGGACCCAAACCAACAGGAAATGGGTTTTATTTTGATAATTTTTCACCATTTGGGGACATTACTTGAACGAACTCCTCCTAGAGATTTAATCAAACTCAGTCACTATACTGTTAACGCTAGATAAAAGTTATCAAAATCTTGAGTTTTTGTTAAAGAGCCGATATTTGTCAGCACCTCAAATTTAAGGTTGCTAATGCTACCCAGGTGTAGCAACACGGTACAAAGAGTATAATACAAATGACCACAAACAGACACAAACGATGACAATAATATGACAGACCGCTATAAACTGAATTTAAAATGACCGATTGAACACAAATTACAAAGAGATGGAAATGTCGGTAAAGTGACCGTAATTACAGCAGGGATTTAACGACTATCGTGGAGTCTTTATGATTTCACCCACCCACGCTGGAGTCCACATCTCATGTCAGGTCAAAGAAAGAGAAGGCTAATGCTAACGTTAGCTGCTAAAGCAACAAGCACTGCAAGCCGGGCTAGCTAGTTCGGGCTTTAGCCTTACCTTCAGCCCAGGTGTTCAGCGTCCAGCCTCACTGTGGTTCGACAAAAAGCTACTTCAAAGCTTGTTTTTAGCATCAGGTTTATTCGGCACCAGGAGTGTTCACAGTACTGACAAACCGAGGCACGTTTCTTCAAACATTGGTTTCACATGTTTCCGTTTCATTCGCTTCATGCCCCTCCCAGAATTTCCTGGCCAATGGCAACACGCAAGCAAACAACAGCAGAAAAAACGCTAATTGGCCAGCTGACTCTATTCCGCCTAGCAACCGCCTTTTTGATTGCTCTTGTAATACAATCTACTTGTTATAACCATAGACTTTATATAAAAGATATTTTTTAACAAAAATGTCATTGTGGTTTACATCACATAGTCCACAACATGAAGCTGTGTCTGGATGGTGAAGTAGGACTCTGTCCAGTGTAACATCATTCCATCATTGAATCAGAATTGAATGCAGAATCCCTTGTCTCCAGCAGTCGTGGCGCAGATCAACCACATCTTGCTCTGTGGTGGGGGTACCAAACAACACACTGAAGAGGCCAATTCTGACTTTTATTCACTGTTATATAAAGACAGGAAGTTTTTTTTGTTGTTGTTGTTTACCTGACATGTTCCAACTGCCAAGCCTGCAGCCTCATCAGATGTAAGAAAGTTGAGTCTTCGTCAGCTGAGTTATGTGACATGGTCCTTCCTAATGCCACATAAACCAGCTGCCAGGAAGTATTAAATACAACACAGTAAAAAGAATTTACCAGTGGTTTCCAAATACCCTGGCTTCTGACATCTCACAATAGTCTGTAGTCAGGGTCACATTCGGCGTTCGAGACTTGTCAAAAGTCACCAATAGTGATTTTTCTCTCCAAACATCTCACGGCTTCATTTCTCAAATGTTCAAATCCAATATCTCACCAAAAATCAATTGAGACGGCCTTTTGATTTCTGCCTCCATCCCAATATGATGGATGTGAATGCAATTTAACTTTTGGTGCCCACAGTATTGAATAATCACATTTACAAATTCAACTTATGTCTTTTTCAGAGGCAGGGTTCACATTACTTTAAAATTCACAGACATCACTGTTAACATTTTTTTAATTTGAACTTCCATCGGCAAGAAGAAACAGTTCCTATAAATGATGTTCTAAGTGAGGTCTGTGGATCTTAAAAACAGCTGGGTGTCAAATGATGAATGAGCTAAACTTTTCACAATCAAATCTGTCCTGTCCACCGTGTTTCTGGACAACACAGAATGCTAAGATGTTTCGAAAGAATGAGCAATGTCATCACAGTTCATAAAGATAGCTTTATTGCACAAGGTGTTGAGTAATTTCTTTTTCTGTTTTGTTTGTTTTCATAGAAAAGAAAAATGTAGAGTTAAACACAAGCACTGTAAATTAGCAACGTTTTCCCACAAAAGTTTAAGGAACAACTCTCTGCATTTTTTAAAATGTTTTTAATTAACCCCTTTTAAATTTCTTTTCATTCACCGTTTCCTTTTTTATAACCAGCAAATTGTGAACATGCAATGTTGCTGTCCTCCCCCAAAAAGTGGAATAATAAAAAGGCAAATCCCCTAAATCAGGTAACCTGTGACAAAGTAAAAACAAAAAGATTTTTTTTTAAAATCAAAAAGAGACAATGCAACCTGTAAAGAAGAAATCAATATTGGTAAATTCATGTAATACGGTCCACTCTTGACATGTTTCAACTGGTCCATAAATCAAGATAAAGTTAGGTGTGTATAATTTAGTTTTCATTAAGTCCTCTTCTGTTTCATTACACAACTTCAGTCTCAGAGTTTACATTGGTGCCCTGGCTTTTAGTGAAGATGTGTCGAAAATAGTACCTTATTTATACAAAACACTTTCCTATGTACACAAGTCTTCTTTATGGAGTAGAAATTACGTTGTATAGGTGGGGCGTATAAAAGGTGAGAGGGGGAGATCTGATTATTGGGCTGATGTGGAAAAGGTTGAGAAATATGTAGTTACTTCCTTACAAACACAGAATGAGTCAGTTTGAAAGTTAAGTGTCGTTAACTTCAAGGAAAAATTCACCCTAATCTATAACCTCCATCATAGATAAGTTGTTGTTAAGAAATTAGCAGCTATCATATTCAAAGAGAAGGAAAATTACTGTAAAACATCAGTCTTTAAGTACTTTCTATCAGCAAGTACAAAAAAATAAAATGGCAATTTTGGATCTACTTTGCCAGATTTTCTGTTCTAAAATAACATTAATAGAAATGATATAATGATGTTATTATACATTATATTTGATGTATTATACTTAATTTAAAATATATATACTGCATTACTCATGCATTCTTCTCACAAAGTCAGTAAATACTTCTAATGATTAATTACAATATGGTTAGGACATTTCTTTACACCTAAATTGTGACCAAAATGGGTCAACATCTGGTTATTTTTATTTCTGTCTTTTTATTTTTGCCTAAAGAATATGTCATGCCCACGAGGACAAAACGTCCAGGATCCAGGGATTGTTCAAAGGCCCAAATCACCTCACCAAAGTACTTGAATAAAACAAAGTATATACTACACATAAAAAGGAAAAATAACCTGAATACATTGCCATCACATAAATGGTATAAAAGTATCAGGGTGAAATTTCCAAAGACAGACATTACATTTACTTTAAACAACTGACAGTAGATCATGTTTTGCAAAAAGTAACTTCACTGTAGAACTGGGGAAAGCAGGTTGGGCAGGAGTTCATTTCATCACTCCATCCAATATCCATAACTGAGTTAAGGAAGCATCTGTTTCAGCTGCTGAAACAGGCTCGCCTCATTCCCAAACTCATGTTTTACTGAAAAGAAGTGTTGCATAACTTGAAAACATAAAGGCCAAAATGAAAGGTATCATAACCATCGACACGGAAAGCAAAGTTCATTTCTTTCCTGTCTAGTTTTAAAAGGAATGTGATTACTATTATGAGCAGTTTTTACTGTGTGGTACATTGTTGGCTCATAGTCCTGAGTATGGGGAGGACTTATACATTGGTGATAAGAAACAGAAATACTTGTTGGTCTGTTTGTCTCATTAACTATAGTCAGTAATGGCATTGAGTTTGTGAACACACCTGGAAGGTACACACAACATATTACAACAGGCTCACTTACTGTATAGGTGGTTGTTCCATGTTTTACTGTTTCTTTTTCAACACTTTCTTAATTGAGCCATAGACCACAGTTAACCAGCCACACAATCTCACACTATACTGGACTTTACTGTGTTTAGTCCTTTCAGCTGCCACCTGGATGCACAGGTACAGCAGCTGGAACATTTACAAAATCACAAGGGCGTCATTGTATCATTCTCAAACCTTAGTTTCACCCATCTAACGTTCTTTCACACCGCCTCTTCTTCGTCCAAGATCTCTCGTCCATGGTTGTGCTACCCGGGTTTAAGCTCTCTTCTTTTCCTTCCTTCCTTCTCGCAGTTTTTCACTCTGAGCTGCATTGTCTTGTGATCTTTTATATTTTCAATTAGAACTGCTTCTATATTTCGTTTTTCATTCATATATTTATATATATATTTGAATAGAAATATATGTACATACTTTTGAAAACAAACATATCATATCTTTTTATTTTTTCTATTAAGAGTCTCTGATGTTTACTGCCACTATTGCAAAACATTTGAGCAACTCTTTTTTTGGAACCATCTTGTTATGGGATTAAGCTTTGGGAGAAGAAATGATTTTAAAAAACTTTCTACCAGATACAGTACTATTCATAAAGCTAAAATCAATTTCAGTGAGGCGGAGGGACTGAAAAATATGTCTTTTAGTTTTGAAGACCACTTACTTTTGAAGAAAAATTGTATCTCTTCATATGTAACCTCCACCTCCCTAACACAACTGCAAATTTATCAACACTTGATTCTGTATAATCAAAATCATTGTCTGTCCATAAATTCAAGATCACTTCATACAAATATGATTTTTCTGTATACATCTCTATAAATTTGCTGTGTGTTTGCAACTTGTTTCTCCACCAAGTTGTCCTGAACGTCAAATAAAGCATTTTTGTCAATTGCATATTAACCCTCTCTCAGTCAGTCTGTCTTTTAACTAGCCTGCACGCTAGCGCAGGGTCACAGTGACACTGTATGATATGATGGGGACTGGGTGGCAGGGTGGTGGGAAGGATAGAAAGGGATAAAGCGGGAAAAGGTGAATGAGTTAAACAAAAGAGTAATAATAGGCCCAGTGGGATGAATATTAAAAGGGTCTCTTTCCTCTTTTGTTCTGAGGGAGCGAAAGAGAGAAAAGAGAGAAAGAAAAATCTTTCTTTTTTATCATCTGTAGTTGCTCTCTTTTGAACCCACTTCCTCTTCAGGATTTCCTAAGCAATGCTGTCAATCACACTTAGCAAAACAAAGTTCAAAAATGCTGGACCAAATTATAGGATCATAGCGTTTACATCGTCAGCATCATCATCATCATCACTGTCCCCGAATCCCCTTTCACAGGTACAAAATGAACAATATGGGGGAGGGGGGGTTCAGTTTTGACACAGACGTCTGCCCGAGAGGTCAGCATACTGATTGATTTTTAAAAAGGTCCACTGTTGGTGTGTGCCTGCCACATGTATACATATATATATTTACACATGTACACCCACACGCACACACACGCAGGCTTGTGAAGGTTTCTGTTACTTGGATCCATTCTAACTTTTTCTTAGTGCACATGAGATTATATTTCCATCATTTTAAAAATAAAAAGAAAACTGATGGAAAAAAAACAGGTTTGGATTCATCTTTCACTTGATGATGCTTGACTTTTTTTTTTCTCCTCTGCTTTGAGTCTGTTTATAAAAGCATCAATTAAGACCACTATGCTGTGTCATCCATTGCATGTATAAGAAAATTCCCCAATGTCTCAAAACTGGTATTGAGACGACAGTCCTTCCACTGCCTCTAATATATGAATCCATGATGGAGTAACCTCTCAGAGCCAGTGTAACACCAAGGTTGGTGGTTTATGCATACAGTAAAAGCATCCTGCCATGGCACAATGCTGTGATATGAGCTCTTCTTCCATCAGAGACCAGAAAAGTAACATATTTAAAAACCTAAAAACCTTAACACACATATCTGTGTGAAACTCAAGCAACCAGGTTCGTTCTACGACTGTCTTGATCCAGAAGACAAGACAGTGCACGTGGAAAGCATTTTGTGCATAAGTACAGTGTCCTTACCAGCAAATGAAAATATGAAGTGAACAGATAAATCATTTATGTTTTGGCAAGTGATTTCCAGGGTGATGAAATAAGAGATAGAGAAAGATGACACAATTATAATAGAAAGCAATCAGGCAGAAAGAAAGGCAAACCCCTGTGCTGTGGAGACCCAACTCTGACCCCTTCATACAGTAGTGTCGATGGGAACCCAACCAGCCCCCTGCAGCCTGGCACAGCGCAGGCACTGATGGGTCAGCTGTGCATGTGTATGTTCCTCACCCCACTTTTCCATAGAGGCTCCAGGCAAGCGCCGGCTTGACCAGCATTCTATAAAGAGTTACAGTGACAGGCCGCTGTGATGGCAGGCTACACCAGTGTGTAGGATTTGGAGTAGGCCCCTGCCCCTCCATCTCTCTGCTTCTGTAGTCTGCCTAAGCCCGAGGAGCTGCTCTCCAGGAGAGAGTCTCTGGATCCTCCCATCTTGGAGGAGGATGAGGAGGCACCTCCAGGGGTCCCTCCGGTGGCCCCTGCTGCTCCACCACCAGAGGACGATGATGCTCCAGCAGCTGCAGCGGTGGCAGCAGCAGCTGCCGCTGCACTCTGGGCCACTGAGGCAGAGGAGCCGGGCATGGTGAGAGTCCTCTGGGGAAGTGTGGAGCTGCTAGAGGTAGCAGACGCTCCTCCACTCCCACTACCTCCACCACCGCCTCCTGTTGCTCCTCCAGAGGAAGCCCCAGAGGAAGTGAGGTTGGACAGGCCAGAATGGCCCATGGTTAGGGCCTGCTGCTTTGCAGAGTCCATAGTCACATGACGGCCCTGGGTGTGGTATGCCCGCTGGGCCAGGCCACGAATAGAGGCTTCACGTGGTGGGACCACTGGACATGGGTCATGATGCTCCGACTGCTTTCGGAAGAAGGGATCTGACTTCATGTAGAGGGGTAGGTTGCAGTAGTCACCTAGAGGGGAAAAGTCAAATGTAATGTGACTGCCAAAGCCAACGTCTATGGATAATATAGTGCTCCAAACTATGAATATTTTTACTGTGTATTTATTGAAACTGCTAACTGCACTGGAGTCATTTGGCAACATCACCAGTATTTTTAATTATATGACCCATCACACAGGTTCTTACTTCCCCTGTAAACTTAGTGGTATATATTGTATTTTGTGCACTTATTATATTGTCATATAATATCTATATTTACAGTTATTTTACTGTGTTTTTTTGGTTATTTCTTCTTCAGCTATTGAAAGCTTATTTTTACATTTTAGTGCTATCTTAATTCTTCATTTTGCTGTTCTGAAAGTGCACCAAATCAAAGTCACAGGAGACATTAACTTATTCTTGATTCTGATATATTCAGCACAATTTGAACTTTTGACCTAACTTGGTTTATTTCTAAAGTCATTTCAAACTTAAAATGTTAAGCAAAAAATAATATGAAATATTAATGCTTTGCAGCAACCACTCACTCTTGGCGCGATGTGGAATGGGCACAGCTACATTCTTGCCACGGTCGTAGTCCTGGGGTTTGGGTGGCGAGGCAGTGAAGCGGCAGATACCGGGCTCTGACGGCGTGCTCATGGACGTCATGCTGTCTGCGTTGTCATTGGTACCTGTAGTCATCTGGTCAGATGAGCTGTCAGAAATAAAGCACTCTGTAATCTCAAATTTGGCATGCTGCAGGTGCTCCTCCAGCTTGGCATGCTCATATGCTCTCGCCAGCTCCTCGTAGGTGGAGGAGGCACTCTCTGTCGACACCATGCTGTTGCGACCCTTATCTATGGAAGAGGGAGGAAAGAAAATGGAGGTGAGCGCAATTTATCCAGGTGTACAAAGGCTTTTTGAGGTGTAGCCCCCTACAAAAACACATTCTCCTCCACATTATCTTAAATGTGCATATTAATGGCTGTAAATGTCATTTCACCCATGTGCCAACCTGTGTCCTGCGAGAGGCTGGCGCTGTAGCTGTCACTCTCTGTGACAGTGATGCCATGCTGGGAGCCAACTGTGCGCCAGTCTGAGGTGAGAGTGCGGGCTGGCGTGGAGGCCTGGCACTTGGTCAGAGTCCACTGACTAGAGTAGCGGTTCCTGATGCTGTGGGCTGATTTAACACTCTTCCTCGACACCGGGTCTGGTGGTAAATGGATATGGAAATAATAAGAACATGTATGTACCAAAAAAAATGAACAAGCATTTTCAAAACCTCATCAGGCTTAGACCACAGTGGATTTTAACAGACTGAGAAAAAATGCAAAAGGTCATCTGCAAGGATGAAGATTTGCTTAATTCATGATTATTCCTGGCATTTGGTCAAAAAATAAACACAAGAAATTGATCAGAAATGCAGGAACTTAACTTTACACTGTTTATGCTTACACCATATTGCACCAGTTAGTTTGCACAGTGAGGAAAGAGAGCACTTACTGGTTCCTGGTCTGATGTCTGACATGTCAATCAAAGGACCGGTGTTCTGGATGAGGGCGGGGTGATGAACAGACACACCTGTGCAGAAGCTCTGAGGGTTCCCAGTTTGGTTGAACTCTGTGTCTGTCACAGGGATAGTGGCCTTGTCCTCACCTGACAGAGATGGAATGAAGATTACAGAGAAGCACAAATAAAAGTCTAACGCCTCCCAATGTTCATAACACATCTGACAAAGATTATTTTATCTGACGCTCATGCACAGACACATGAGTGCACACAATAATTTTCTGTCTCTCTCCCCCTCTCACCGATTTGCTTTATGCCTTCCTTGTCCTCAATTAGCAGCTGCACTCTGGGGATGTCGATGTGTAACCGTGGGCCCTGAGGAGGGCCCTTCACGGGGGTGTCAAAGCTGCGGTTGTTTTTACTAATCCAGAGATAAAGGACAAGCACGCACACACACAAATAAACACAGTTTTGAGTAAAATCCAAAATGTGGATTTGTAAAATGGATTTTGAGTTACACTAAATCATTTTGCAAGAGGGCCTAGGAAATCACAGATCTTACCTGATCAGCATCTCTGCCAGGCTTTTGGCATCTAGAGGGAGAGAACAGAGAACATAACAAATTATTTTTTCCTGACACACAAATCAATCTTTTAAAATAAATGCAACTCCAGAGACTACATTCAAGATTCTTTCTGAAGTCTGCCTCTGCTTCTGGAATCTCTCTGAAGACTGCTTTGTTGTTCACGCCAAATCATTCCCACCACTTGTCTCCTCTTCTTTTACTTCTACTCTCACCTCTTAGTCTCTTCAGCCTTTTTTCTTTGCGTTTCTTGCGAATGATGAAGAGTAGTGCAACACCCAGAGTAACCAAGATGACGGGACAGCCAATGGAAAACAGCTTCTTGACATCATCATTCTTTTCCAGGGGAGATTTGATTGGTGGGATTGTGCCTGCACAAACCCAGGACAACTAAAGATTAGTTACTGCCTTTTCACGACAATATGTTAAGATGGCCAGTATTACTAATTTCTTATTAAAAAAGTAAAAACTACCATTTATGTGAAGGGAATGCCAAACAAAAGTCTTCTACTCACTGCCGTCGTAGTCTAGTGTTGCAAACTGGGAGCTCTGGTTGCCACAGCCAGCGCTGTTACATGCTTTCATCTTCAACTCATACCAGGTGGCCTCACGCAGCTCTGCCAGGAACACGTCTGTAGTGGCATTGGTACGTACACTCTGCCATGTCCATGTACCTGCAACAAGTTAATAATGTTGCATCTAATCTCTGTTTCTTATTGTTTTCGAGATTGAAGGTTACCTCAGTACTACCACAACACTGGCTCACATGCTTGATTTAACTAGGGATCATGTTTTTTTTAACCCCCAAGTACTGAAAATGAAAAAGCAGTGACTCACCTTTTGGTCTAAACTCAAGAGTGACAGCGCTGATTGGACAGCCTCCACTGGCCCAACCCTGCAGGTTGAGGCGGGCATGGCTGGAGTTAATGTGGGTGAAGACTGGCTGGTCCTTATTGAACTGGGGTTCTGTGAAAGAAGCAACATTACAATACATTTGTCTATGTCTGTTTAGACAACTAAAAAATGACATATGTTGTGCCAGAGAACAGGTGATTGTGGAATATAAGACATCATAGGCAGGTCTATGTGATTCAGCAATAGCAATGTCTTGTTGGTAACAGAAGAGTGAGCATGTATACAACTGCTAGAAACAAATTCAGAGTGGGTAATCACTTCTCCTGTGTGAAAATATGTGTGTTAGGTATGCTTTTGACCTTTGTCCACCCACACTAATTTCCTTCATCCTCCATTCCAGGCTTCTTACCTCGCCCGTGGGTCTTTGCCTCAATGATCTCACTGATGCGTCCTGCTCCAACACTGTTCTTGGCAGCCAGCTTTACTTTATACCAGGTGCCACAGCGTAGGTTGTCCAGTTTGAAGGAGCGCTCACTAGAACTGATAAAAACATCTTTCCATTCCTCTGTGTTGTCCACAGAGTACTGCAGCACAAAACCTGTATACACAAAAAGACTAAATATTAATTTCTTTTTATTTTATATCACATAATTATTTCTTTTTGAAGGTTAAAATGAGGAAACTCCTGCAGCATCAACCCTATCAAACTTTGTGACATTATTACCTCTAATGTCCACTAGATGGCAGCGTCAGACTGTACTTCTGTTGCCCAGACAGGCCCTGTTTGGAGGACAGTCTTGCTGCTCTCTATCTACGCTGCCATTAGTTACCTACAAACCCCAAGACTGGAATGGCGCTGACTGAGCATCTATGCAAATGAGGGCATGCAATATGGTGACTGTTTTTATAATCAGCTGCCTCAGAGAGCCAACTCCCTCCTGCTCCAAGACGCTTTCCATTTAATCCTCCATCTCTGTCTGTCTTTCCTTCTGTTGGTAAATAATTATGTATATGTGAATGTCTTCTTCTCTGTGTTTCTTTGCACTCTTTGTACCATCCTTTTTTCTCCCTCCCTTTCTCTCTCTCTCTTTCTAACAGATGGTGCGATAGAGTCAAAAACATTAGAAGGGTTAACATGTGCAGATCCTGCAGTGTTTGTTTATAAGTTTTATAGCCACCCTCTGTCTGCCACAGAGCAGAAGAGAACACAGTAGAACATAACAGGGAGAACAGTACAGAACAGCACTTCCACAATAACAGACTATTGCAGAAGAGATTAGAACATAACATAAATAATTTATCCAGGATTACTAACCTACAGGAATTGCTCATTTGCTTTTCTGTTTATTTTTACACAATCTCCCAAATACTACACACACACACACACACAAACACACACACACACACACACACACACACACACACACACATATATATATATTCTAACATGTTTTATCTGAAAAGTAATGTCTGCAGATGCCACTGCAGTAGTAATGCAAAATAGATGCTTGATGGTGAATTTCAGCATTGCCTACTGCTGACACTGTGCAGATGGCCTCACAGACAGACAGGCATTCTGGTATGCATACAAGATATACAGATAGGCATCACGGATGTATGAGACACTGGATGATGTATGCAAATACTGATTTGGTAGCCCATCATTATTTGAATACAAAGCTGCACAACCAACACACAGTGTTTGCACCAAAGTTTATATTACTTCCTACGTCCGTGCACGTAATGCATGCAAATTAGTGTCAAACTAGTGTCTGGGCCTTCCTGGCAGTGTGCTGACCCAAATGAATAACACAACAATGTTAAATTGTTACAGCTTTTGATGGCTTTAAAATACACTTGACCTAATGGTTCAAAAAGTTGTCTTTGAATGTGATCTCATGAAAGTTTCTTAATTGTTTTTGCAGTCATTCCTTTTTTTATAATGTATGCAGCAAAAGTTTGTTGCTGGGTCTAGTTCTGTCTTAAGACATTACATCAAAATCACCACACGCCTCGTGCTTGACGGTCTCATATAAGTTTTAACAACAGGGAGTCTGACAAATGACCCCTGCAAGCATCCTCACACTAACAAACAACACGAACAATGAAAAGAAGTGAAATCACATTTGCAGGCATGGCCATTCAGTCACACCCACCATACCCATCTTCACACAGAAATCACCAACAATCAGATAATCAAACAGACACATAATTAACAGGGAAACATAAAACCAGGACATCAATCAATAAAGTAATAGATTAGCGTGCACACTAACAACGTGGAAGGTAAAAGAGGGACAAAAGACAGACAGAGGGTGAACTAAAATCAGAGGTCAGAGGGAAATCCAACGTTGATAACCTAATATACTGGAAGACAGAAAGACAGCTTTGCAGGGCCACCTACCTCTGATAGAGCTGCCTCCGTTGTCTCCTGGTATCCAGGCCAGAGTGATGGAAGAGGTGGAGGTGGTGGAGACGGTTAGACGAGGCTGGTCTGGAGGGACTAAGTAAAAACGCACAGAGTAAACCACTCAATAATACTTAAGACTTAGACTTATACATTTTTTAAACATAGGAAAAATGTAATTGTTATAAATGTAAACACTACACTATATTTCTCATTTGATAAGAACAACAATAGGGCTATAAGTGAGGCACAGTAATAGTGGAGTGTCATTAATAGCGTTTTCCTACCTTGTACCAAAAGGTTGACTATAATAGTGTCAAAACCCAGGGTGTTGGTGGCTGTGCAGGTGTAGTAACCAGAATCTTCAGCTTTGACAGAGCGCAGCACTAATGTCCCATTGGCCAGAATGAGACGCTGTCCATCCAGAGACACTGGGATGGCTGTGTCCTCACTAACAGAAAGGAAGGAGAGCGGCTCATGAGAGGACATTGTAAGACTTATTTTAGTGTTACTCGACAGGAGGCTGCAAAATTCTCCACAGGCATGAGGTTAATATTTTGTGTTGTTAACATTCAAGTTAGGATCTGGGTTAATGTTAGGGAGCTGTATAGTATTTTTCAAAAGATGCATTACTTACACTATATGACATTATTGACAAGCTGAATTTTTGCTGAACCATCTGAGATACTTAACATTCTAAGAAGAGACACAGCAGCACTATACACTCAGCTTCATATAACATCTGTTGTGGATTCTCACCTGTCTTTAGTCCATTTTATGGTCGGCGTTGGCTCTCCCACTGAGCTACAGGGCAGTCGCACCTCTTTCATCCAAGGAGTGGTCACTGTGCCCCCGAATGACAGGATCTTAGCTGGGGCTGGTGGAGGGAGAGGAGAGGGATGTAAAAATGATGAGGTGTATAAAGACAGAGACATTGAAAAAGGGACCATTAAAGCTAATTGCATTAACACTCAAACAGGCCACACTACAAGCAGAGCAACAGCCTAATTAATATGTACTGATTGGATAATCTTGCCATTGTCAAATAAACAATTTTCAAACCTAATAAACAAATGCTGCAGAGGTTTCAGAATGTTTCGATCAATACATTGTGATGGTTAACACAAAAAGCATAAATTGATTTGTTTTCCATTTGGGATTCTTTCAATAAGCATTTACTAGAAGAAAACGTGTATTGTATTTGATTCACACTTGGCAGAGAGGAAGTCTGTGTGTTAAATGTGACATTGCACAGCAAAGAATGGAATATGAATAGGAATATAAGATGGGACAAAGAATGAGCAGAGAGGATATGAAAACATATCCATCCATTCGGGTACATAAACCTTGTATTCTCTGTCCACCCCCCCCACCCCCCTTTTTCTTTCTCAAGCTTGGCGTCTTAATGCCAGGGCTCTAGTGCACTTATGTTAAGGCTGAATGAACTATTGAGTGGGCAAGCCTGGAGGACACTGCCTTTTACAGCTGCCGATCAGCTGACGCACCCACCCATATGAGCGCACACTCGCAAACCTTTGCACCCGGCAGTCAAAGGAACGAATAGATAAAGAAAAGGATGACACGGTGGAAAGTGCACTCTATTCATTCCTTCTCCCTTATTCTTCCTGTCTTTTAATCCAAAGCCTATTGATTTAGCTGCCCTCTTCATTTTCTTAAACACTCTGCCTCTCTATTGTCTTGTGTATTAGTTAGCTCTGCTCCTGTCGTGTCATTTTCTCTCCTCTTTTTTTCCCCCTCCACCTGCTGCCCTCCCTTTTGCTCCCCCTCTTATCATTTCCTTGGCTGAGGGCAGTTTCTCTGGTGCCCTCTGAACTCTGAAATCAATAGCATACCTTTGTAAAGTCAAAACAGGCAGTAACAAAGAAACAAAGGGGAAGGCTGGAAAAACAAGCAGCAAAGGGATACAGTATATAGAGCAAGTGACAGAGTAAGAGGGAGATCATTTACAGAGCCATAAGGGATGTAGAGCAAAACATCCTTTAAAAAACTGTATTTTTAGTTCACAGCATTGTCGATAAGAGGCTTGAAGAGGAATACTACGCTGTCGTGTAGCAGTGTCATAAGTGTTCCTAAGAGACTGAGATGGCAGGAGCAGAGACAGAGACAGAGCAAATAAAGAGCCAGAAAATTCAGGAAAATGAAAGAAAGGAGCTTATTCAACAACAGCTGAACTGGTGAGTTGCAGGTCAGAAGACTCTCAGGTGTTCAGGTTAAAATCAAGCAGAGATGAGGAGTGGGCTACAGAGTTATGCTGCACTCAGCAAGACCTGTAAACATATGTGTGAAATTGCTGCATTTCCCCTTTAAATGCTGATGAAACCTAAATGATTTTTGACCTGCAAATTACCAAAACCACAATTACTTGGCATTTAACCTCACTGTTTCTCTCATCACATATGTCACTTTTGCATTCAGGGTCTCACCCTTGGCTGCCGGCTCCACGGTAACCTTCTCGCTGAAGTTACCTCGGCCTGCAGTGGTGACGGCTGCAGCCCAGATCAGGTACTGCTGCCTGTGGTTGAGGTGGGTGATTCGGTAAAACAGTAGCTCTGGGTTGGCTTCATACTCGCTGGGCAGCTGGGGGGGGGGGGAGAAAGTGGAAAGGAAAGTGTAATAAAGTATTACAGGAAAATATGTTTTCTTTTTAAATCTATCAGCAGATTTGCTGGTAGGCTGAAATACTTGTTTCTTATGCAGCAATATGTATCGGGTACATAACTGCTGAATTATTGCATTAAAAACATCATCATCGTCATCTAAAACAAACAGACTTGCTGTGGAAACAGGCAGAATTTTGTAACTCAACAGAGTCAAGTAAGTTGTAAGTTGTAAAGGCTCCCAAAAACATAATAAAAACACATTAAAATATAGACAATTTAAAACATTCCATATTTTCAACCTTTCCCTAAGAATGAAGAAAAAAAACCTTGTTGTGTTCTGGTCATGCAATCTGCATTGTATCATATGTGCTAAGCGGCACATAGTAAATTCTGGGGGATGACAAAGACAAGATCATTTTGTCACTTTACTGGAGAGGCAGGAGCAATGTGAAGGGCTGAGTGAACATCATTCTAATGTGAGCCAAGCCCTGTATTCTCTCCTCGAGTCAGTACTACAGGAGAAGAGAAGAGGATGGCTTGGAGGGGACAGAGGTTCTGGGGCATATTATGATAAGGCAAAACTGTGTGGAGGGATGGAGCTGGAGGGAGAGAGAGAGAGAGGGAGAGAGAGAGAGAGTGAGAGAGAGAGAGAGAGAGAGGAGAGGGTTGGGTTGTGGTGGTGGTGGGGAAGCCCACTCCCTCTCCTCCTCTGTTCTCCTCAGGGAGGGCAAACAGAGATATGAGACTGAGGAAGACAATGGGGGACAGACAAATGAGACCGTCAGAGATATCATGAACAGTCATACACTAATGAGGCCTATCTACTGCAGGCATCAGCAGTGACGGAGAGGAGAGGAGAGGAGAGGAGAGGAGAGGAGAGGAGAGGCGAGGAGAGGAGAGGAGAGGAGAGGCGAGGAGAGGAGAGGAGAGGCGAGGAGAGGAAAGGAGAGTCACATAAACAGGCAGAGATAGAGGGAGAGAGAGGAATGGTTACACACAAACAAGCACAAATACGCATGCACGAATACACTGACACACACATCCAGTGGCATACATGACCTGGAGGTGGATGTGTAATTGCAGTGTGTTTAACCCAGCCATGTGTCTGCTGTCTAGACATATACACATCACTGTCCCTTCAATACACACACGCGCACACACTCAAACACACAGCCTCTCTTTTTTTTATAGCCTGCCAGTCACTATTCACCTACCCACCAATTATACCCTTATTCCCTCAACTCCTACTCTTCATCTACTCCTCAGGTATCCCAACACCCAGGTACACACACATATACGCACATATACACACACACACTTCTGCACATCCCTTGTGTTTGTGCTGCTGGTCTCAGCTATGAATAGAAAGAATCTGGAAAAAAGAGAACACAATCACAAATTTAACACACACGCGCTGTACGGTAACGCCGAACATTGACTGTCTCCGTCTAAATCACAGGTTTTACTACACCCCACCAGTTTGACACTGACTCACATTTCTGACTGACAGGCGCTCGTGCACAGATGAAATGATGACTGCGATACAAGCGTCAAATGGTTTGAAGAGTCTGTAAAATGTGGCAGACCAGTAAAATCTGCGAAGGCACTGCAGTGTAGCTGAGCTCTGTCCTAGCCTGCTGGGTTGTTGTCTGCAGAAACAGTTTATTCTGGGCAAACAGATTCCAGTATTCCTGTTGTTTTTCACATTTATGAGCAGGCCGTCACGGAGGAATCCACTGGGCTTTTTATTACTTCCCTGTGTTCCCTGTTCATCATCCATTCCTCTTGTCTCCGTCCTCTCTGTATTTTCCTCCCTGCCTATCCTTTACCCCACTGCGCCATCCTTCCCTTCTCCTCCTGCCATCACTCTTCACCACTCTCTTCATTTCCCTGTCCCTCTCCAACATTTCCCTGTCATGTGGGGGCCCCACTCCTTCCTTCTTCCTCCATCTATCCATCTATCCACCCCCCCCCCCTCGTCTCTGCATTTCTTCCCCTGACTCTCACGTATATCAATGTCTTCTTCTCCTTCCACTCTCTCCTCTCTGTGCATTTGTCTCTATACTCTCCACTGCAAGATGGGGCATGGACAGAGGGATAGACGGATGGATGTATGTATGGATGAATGGGTGGGTGGGAGGAAGGGAGGGAGGAGTGACAGAGTGTGTGTTGCTGTAACGGATATTAAAATATTCCTCCGGCGTGGAGATAGCGGTGATCCGGGGAACGATAGAGCGAGATAGCATGAAAAGAGGAACAAAAGTACTCCCCACACGGTGTGTCTGACCCCCCCCTCCCTCCTTCCTTCTCTCCAGTCGCACTCATTTACATAGTAATCATCCCGAACTCTGCATGGGGGCTTCAGAGAGAGAGAGAGGGACTGAAAGAGACAGAGAGAGAAAGAGAGAGAGAGAGAGAGAGGTAAATAGATAGAGAAAAAGAGAGAACGAGTGATTTGTGAATGAAGGAGAAGATGCATGTATATCTCTAGATAGGTACATTTATGTGGTGCATATGTGTGTGTGTGTGTGCATGTGCGTTGCTTTTGAATTCACTCTGTCATAAAAACATGAGTTGCATATATGTATGTACCTCTACACGCTCGGTGTGATACATTTATGAGTGTGTGTATATTTGTGTGTGTGTGTGTGTGTGTGTGTTGTCGGCTTGTTTTCTGCCCTCGTTGATGAACAGATGAGGTTGTCCTGGCAACGTGATGAGACGCAGATATGCAAATGAGGCTGGAGGGTGAGCTTGCACTCGCACACACACTGCGGTATGAGGAGAGCTCATTTCACACACACATCTTGCTGAGACTGCAGCAGTAGGCCACACACACACACAAAGTCCACAAACACAAATGCAGAACAACATCATAATTAAATCAATTTTCTTTGTCTTAACATCATATAAATTGTATAAGAGAAGCTATATTCTGCATTTAAAAAGGATCTTGTCTCCTTCATCGTCAGCCATGTTTGGACAGCCCCCCGCCCCAGTCCCTCTTTCATGCACTTCCCAATCCTGAAACTCTCTGCACCCCTCTACTGACTCACCGGTTGGCCTGACCCGGGGCTGGAGCAGTAGATGGTGTACTTGCGGATGATTCCATTTGGCTTGTGAGGGGGTAACCAAGACACCACGACACTGCTGGCGGAGGAGGGCACAGCTTTGATGCCAGCTGGAGGTCCGGGGTCTGAATCATAAAAGGGAGAGAAGAGGGAAATAGAGGGCAGAGAAAACGGTGAACCACTTAAATTTCTCTGTGGTCTACGATACACTTAGTTAATAGCTTTAACGGCAAACATTAACTTTTGCGGAGATTTGTCCATTTGTTATCATTGTTAGTTGTTATATGATGTCAACAAATGCAACTAAAACATCCATGTGCACCCAGAAGACCCTTGGCTACTGGTATTCAATACTACAGTATTGTCAGTACAGGCTCTGCTGCCTGTGTAGCATTTTAGTAGTTATTCACATGTTGAGTAATAGATGACCATGATCATGTTATAACAGTGATAATGCCCCTGGGTGTCTTTGTAACTGAAAAATAATGGACTTAGTGAGGGACTTATTTTCCATTGTGTAATTTTTCAGCTCATGTAATATTTGGAATATTGAAAGTCGCCTAAGAAACATCAAGGTCTCTATGGACAATTAAGCCTGCAATATCTCTGTGTGTGCAAACTAGCTAAAATTATTAGACAACAGAAAATTAATCTCTATTAATCTTCTTTTATTAATCTTAAAATTGACTGGTTCAGACCTCATATACAGTTTTTTCTGCTATTCTTAGTATTCTAAGATAGTAAATTGAATATCTCTGGATTATTCTTGTTGGTCTGACAAAACAAACAAAACAAAAAAAAAAATTGGAATAGTAGGCTCCTTGCATTTAGAAATTGTACGGGAATATTTCACAATTTTATATACATTTATGTACACATTACATATACATTTTATAAAACCAAAAATAAAAATAAAAAATAATTAAAGAATAGTTGAGTGTTTAAACTGAAAATATTCTAAAAGTTGGGTATAATTAAGATCTCTTTAACTCTGCATGCTGCTTTTGTGTCCCACACCCGGGTTTGGATGTGTACACTATAAACCTTCTTCAATTGTGTATTCTTTTTTCCATATGAGAACTTGTGCTGTTATTTTTTATTTTGACCAGTGACTTTTATTAAAACATAAAGGATACCATCTATGCCAACGCTTATCAGAAGTTATTTATCATTGATTTAATGTCTGTGTTCTTACAGGGGTTAATTACACCTCTTCACATCCTGAAAGAACAGACAAAGTAAGTTAGTGTTAAAATAGTTACACGCACAAAGGCATGAACATTTTTAAAGAGACTAAAGGTGGACCCCAGCGGTGCGGCCTTTGAAATAGCCTGAAAAGAACTGAATAATGACTCTCTGTCCTCTCTACCTTACACTTACTGTCAACTGTCTTGTGTGTCTGAGACAGAGGCTGAGAATGCAGCCGAGAGTCATTATTTGCACAATTGCACTGCAAACACTTTTCCATATGCTGTAGACAGAACCGAGGGCAAAGGGAGGGGATAAGCAGAGAGAGACAGAGGACGCTGAACGACAGAAGAGGTTGCCCCTGACACGGTGTCAACCCACATCAGGGAAAAGAGACACCAGCTGCTCCCCGATAAACACACACACACACACACACACACACACACACACACTCCCACAGGCACACATGCACACACTAAAGGCTAACACAATACACATATTTGAAGAGCTATTGGTGAGGCCAGCTCATAAATGGAGATATAGAGGAAAAGAGAATAAAGGGCCTTTTTCTGAAATGAGACACTTAGAATCTCTGCTCTCCCCTCACTCGGCCTCTCTCCCTCATTTTCTCCATCTCCAGACGCCTGCCTCCCTCCCTCTGCCTGTCTCAGGAGGGAGAGGAGAGGCGGATACGGATGTAATCCACAGCCCGGCCAGTGTAAGCACACAAACACCCTCAAGCTGTGCACTAATCCTCTCCTTGTGCTGGATGCTGAGCTAGACTTAACACAAACACAGCACATATATACATGCACGCCACCAAGACATGTACAGATGCAAACACACACTGGCCAACCCCCACACCCCGCCAACCTCCCAACACTTCCACATATCCGCGCTGCACAGACCTCACACCCTTAGGTTCTTTAACCACACACACACACACACACACACACACTTTTGGCTTCTTAATTCTCATTAGCACTGGTAATGGCACATCAGGCACAAAGAGGTTTTAATCAGCAACCTCAGCCCACAAAGACCCCCACTCCACCCCTCGGCAGTCTGCCCCACACACTCATCGCTCAAACCAAGAAGTTAAACTTGACCGCCCCCAAAAGATGCGTGTCAAATCAATGTCACATTATTGTAGATCTGTTCATCTTTGGTTTACTCTGTGAAAAAGATCTACTAAATATGGACTCACAGTCTTCACTAGTTTGACATACAGGACGCTGTTCAACTCATTCCCCAGCCTGTGTAGGCCAGCACCTGGATGCTGTAGTTGGTGAACTCTCCAGGCCCTGAGCTCCACCTGTTTCCCTAGTGGTTGTGATGTTTTGCATTTCACCCACTCTGAGAGACAAGAAGAAAGACATGCTCAGATCTGAGGACCCGAGTTGTTTACCGGTCACAGTGTTCAGGTGCAAGATGAGCCAGACACAAGCTCAGCCCACTCCGTCCGGGAACACGGCCCAGGAACACCCACACGTATCCTCTCAGCACGCCCGTAGTGTCATCCTGGGAGGCTCGCCCATGATAAACCGCCTCGTCTGATGTTACAGAGATGGCCTCTCGACATTCTGAGGAGGCTGGCTGGGCACCGGAGATAAATAAAAGAGAGAGAAGAGTAGTACGATGTTGGTCTAAACATGTATCTGTGGTTATTCCAACTTATTTATTTTCAGTTAAATTCAATCAAAAAGGTCTGTTCATTGAAGGGTGAAAAACTACTAACACATAAATAAACTAGAAAACCCTTGCTGTGACAGAGTCCTTTAACTCTTTGAGTAGCTTTGAAGATTGAAAATGATATTATTGTTATTCCATGTTGACAGTATCACATCTACAGCATATCCTTGCAGCAGTTTGTTCCAGCTCTTTCATTGACGCTAACCCACCATTGTTTACACTGAGTGAATATAAAACTATATTCTAGATGCGTCTAATGCATAATTCTAATTCCTATGGCAGGTCAGAGAGGGTTTGCTACTTAATTTAATTTCTCCTTTAGGTAGCTTTAAGTTTGGAAACTAATCATTTTCACTCGTCTGTCATGTACTCTGCAGGAGCTTGTTCCAACTTTTAACTGATGCTATCTGAGTAAATGTTGAATACAAGACTACCATTCCAACAAATTGATAGCTATTGCCTCATTTTATACACATTGCCCCCAAATTAGCCTGACATCTATATATCTATGAATATTTTTGGATGTCCACTGCAATTTAAAATTACGTTAGTGGGTATGAAGAAAGTTTAGCTGCATAGTCCGAGTTTCAGCTTTAATTAATCTTTAGCCTGGCTTAACAGTTAATAGGACCATATAGGCTAGTTGATGAATAAATAAATAAACCTCCCTGAACCCTAAAAGGCATTTCCATATCAACCTGAAGAGGCAGCACAGGCTAGTGATAGACAAAAGCCCCATGACATGCATCCAGCCTGATGTATAGGACCATCTCTACAACCACCCATCTCTCTCTTTCTCTGTACAAGCCTCCCTCTGTCCCCCGCCAGCCCAGGTGTCTCTTCTGTTGGCTACCGCTGACCATTAGTCTTTCAGGCTTTGAATAACACACACTGTTGGGGATGAACAGAAGTCAACTTGTGAGAGAACGAGGGGCAGGAAGAGAGGAAGAGAGCCGACTGAAAGACAGAGAGCAATGAAAGAGAGAGACTGGGCCAAGTCCACCAGGGGATTTCTCTGCAGCTGGTGAAGAGAGAGGAGATGGGGAGGAGGACGGAGGAAGGGAGGGAGAGGAGAAAGGAGGATTAGAAAACAGAAACAGGGTTTTGCATGAATAAACCTTTAGGGCTCCAAGTTTAAATAATTAGAAGGGATCAAAACATAGCCCAGCTACCCCATTCACAGTCACACCTTTACGAGAAGAGAAATAAAAACCTGAGGAGGATGTCAACAAAAAAGTGCTTCCAAACGTTCAATTGGGGCTCATGTAGGGTTAAACAGGTAAAGGACGACTAATGAAATAAAAATAAAGTTTAATAAATCAGCGGTTGTTGATGTACAAAAGAACCTCACATAAATAGGTGCATAAGTTTGGAGAAAAAAAAGATGGGGAATATAGGAACGTAATGAAAGGCAGTTTTTGGATTGGGGCTACACAGAGGAGGAGATGGGGTGAGGGGCAGAGGAAGAAGGGAGGAAGAGAGTTAAAAGCAAGGGGAGCAAGGGAAGGGCAGAAAAAGATGAAAAGAGGGAGTAGAGAGACAATGCGCTCAGCTGTGGATAATTACAGCAGGAAGCTAGCAGAGGGAACGAGAGAGAGAGAGACAGACAGAGAGACAAGCTAATTATAATTATTTTTAGTATGCTTGTTGTTATCACTATTATCATAATGGCCATCAATATCACTGTCGCCACGGTGACAGCCACAGGGAAGAATTGGAGGGCTCTGTCTGCTCTGGACCAATGGAGCTCAGCCAACTGTTCACTGGGTGGACAAGTGTGTATGTGACGCGTGTATCTGTATCTGTGTGTGTGTCTGTGTGTGTGTGTGTGTGTGTGTGTGTGTGTGTGTGTGTGTGTGTGTGTGTGTGTTTGTATTTATTTGTGGAGGGGGAACTCAGGCAAATGTGGATGACGTATGATAGATATTGAGAGAGATGGCATGTATTGAAAAATTGTTTGCACAACAGCGTACAGATGAATTGTGTTTCTAAACTGCAGCTCAACAAGAAAGAATAAAGAGAGAAAAAAAAGAGGCAGAACACAAGACCAAGCAAAAATACAATATTAAGCGGGTCTGAGAGTAGAATTCCTTTTTTTCTTTTGAAGATGTATGTAGCTGTGGAGTTTTATGTTAAGAGCTGTCAATTTCTTCTGCTCATTAGAGGCTGTAAGTCAATTAATGTGCCTCTGTTTGGAAAATGCTGCTTTATAAGAAGTGAATAAAGAAGTTCTCAGCTTAGTAAATTATAGCCTTTGGAAGACAAGTCTGAGCCACAAGTTAAATTAAGTCCACTGGTCTCTTTGTCCTACTGCCTTACTGCTTTTACACCCACCTCTTTTCTAGCTTCCAAAAGACCGCCTTCAACCTCACATGTACTTTCATATTTTTGAGAAAAGACTGGATTTTTTTCATGAGCACCTTATTTTAACCACACTACCGATTAAAAAAAAAAAAGAAAGAAAAAAATCTTTTTTTGGCAATGCAAGGTACTGATCTTGAAAGTGAATCCTTTTCCATACTTCCAGCAAGGAGTTGCAGGATATTTTTTGGCCCCATTTGTTTATTAAATTATAAAGATGTCTCAAACCTGTTTGCAGATTTCAGTTAATTTGGTAAAAGGTAAGTGGAAAGAACAAGATTAGTTTTTGTGGTTCAGATCTGGGAGATTTAGTATCCAGAATTATTTTTCCAAAAAAGATTTCTTATGATTATGATTACAAGTTCGAATTGTTGGACATTTTCCTATGTTGCTGCTAGTGCATCTACCTGAATGAAAAATTAAATTAAATTAAAGAAACCGATTATTGTCTGTCATTATGCATTACACATACTATAGCCAAATGCAAAAAGTTCAAACTAAATGCTGAATTGTGCAGCCTAGAAGAGTGTTTTTCTTTCTAAGTGCTTTTTTAGTTGATTCATTCATTCATTCGGTCTATCTACTCAGTGCACTCGATGCACGGTAAGACCGACATGTTCCTGCACACATGATCACTCAGTCCTCTTGGTGTTGTTGAATGTGCACAGTGTCTATGAGACTATGTGTCCTTGATGTTTGTAAAAGGCATTTTGATTCTCGCAGCCAACATTCATTCTTGTTGAGAAAAGAGAGAATGTAGTACTTTGGGTTACAAAGCATGGCATGATTTGACACAGATCAGACAGCGAGAAAGTGAAAAGAACAATGGCAACAGCAGGTGCAGTTAACTCTGGAACAAAGCCAAAGCTTCTAGCTGCGGGATCTCATATAGGCCAATAGTTTACTTCTTCTACTGTATATAATGCACCCTGCTGTTTAACCTGTTTCTTGTTTAACCTATAGTCAAGGTCACTTAAACAGCCTACATTTACACCTCACAAACAGACCAAGAGGCAAAAATCCTACTGCACATGTGTTGTTTATTGCACCCCTTACCATCTTCTAGTGTTGTGTAGCTGATCTCCTCGAGCTAGAGGGCCTGTGCCGGCTCTGTTGGAAGGCCTGGACAACCACACACCATACTGGGCAAATCTCTTCAGTTGTCCAGAGTGTAAACCTCACTGTCTCCAGTGGCCTTCTATCTCCACAATGCTGTACTGGCCGTTATCAGCCGGGACCGTTTTCTGTAACCCATCTGGTAACCCGATCACCGCCATTCTGCAGCTCCTTCCGGGAGCTTCAACGGATGAAATAAAAAGACGATGCTCACATCAGACTCATTTATTCATATTCATAGAGAGTGTAATGATTCGGCACCTCCACAAACTTAATACATTGAGAGAGAAGAGGACAAAACATTAAGTTATTTATAAAGCAGCAAGTGAAATACAAGTAACACAAACTAATAATACTTATTGGGGTATTAAAGTTGTTCAGAAGGCAAGTACAACAATGTTTTTAATTCTTCCAAGTGACCCTGATACTTGGGAGGTCACAGGCTGCAGGATCATCCATGGAGTAATCACAGCTCTGAAAGAGAGAGAAAGACATAGGGGATTGAGGGGGTGGATGTATTTTTGCTACAGCCAAACAAATGAAGTTCAGACTTTCTATGTTTATGTTTAATGACCATGAAAAAGTTGTTTTTGTCCCGTTTCACTGAAGTAGACTATCACAAACGTATTCAAGGACAGATGTCAGTGTCAATACCATTGATGCAGAGGTTGGAGAGCTGATTTGCTCACATTTACATTAGTAAATAGCAGTGTTGTCAAGACACCTAATGCGTTTCTTCTGTGTTGATGGTGAGTTCCTCACTGGCCTCGCTTCCTATAGCTAGAAGAGTACATGCGGAGGTTGCAGACGGAAGCAGGGTGGAGGTCCAATGTTACTCGATTGTTGGTGGGGAGATGTTTCAGGCATGCTTAAGCCCCCAGAATCTGACAAAGAAAGCAGAATAATAGTACAGCATTATTATTTTGAGTAATACAAGTTGCTATCATCTTCCCACTTCAAAAACACTCCTGATATGTTTGGGGATTTGCATTTTCTCAATCTTTCTATATAGATGTCTTATTTTTTCCTATATTAAAAGTAAAATGTAGATTTTGTATTTTGACAAAGCTTCAGCTTAACATTTTATCCACCAGATTCACTTCTTCTGTCTTCATTTTCTGCCAAATGAGATTGTTAATTTTCACTTACCCGTCTTGTTCTTATACTCAATATCACAAGAGTGTAATGACGTTGTTTCCATCAAATCTCTGTGTCCACCGGAGATTCATACTGCGATCTTCACTTCTCGCACTCAACTCCGGAGGGTCTGGTGGCTCTGAGGAGATTTAAAAGAGACACGTTCAGATGGTAAGAGGGAAAGCAGGTTTGTGAGGCTTTCTCAATGTAAACAGTACATACATCAGTGCAGGAACGGTTACCTTGCACAGTGAGCTGGATATGTCTCTCCTTTCTCCAGAAGAGTTGATGGCATGACAGGAGAAAGAGACTGAATCCTCACGCCTGCTGGCTTTAGCCGTAGATAGCAGTAGAAAAAGAAATGTCAAAGAGACAAACAAGCTCTATCTTTGTGTAATGCACAGCCTTGTGATGGAGAAGTGTTTTCCTCTAACATGTCTGTTTGTTACTTCAGATGACTCACCGCACCGTGTTGTAAGGAGAGGAAATAGGGAAGTGTCGTTTTTTGCACCATTTCACCCACAAGCTTGAAAAATGTGAAAAGTGCACCATGGCCACTACGCCTTTTTGTAATTATTTTGTCACTTAAGCTAATGAAGGTAGCTCAGCAGCTTGGTGTACCAAAAATATATATTTTTTCTGATTAACCAATAACAACACCAGCAGGAAAGATTAATGTTTGAGTTCACTAGCCATGACTGACCACCTGACAATCATTTGAAAGTGCAGCTATGCCTATCCAGGTCTCATACTTTGAGTGGGGCACATTGTCAAACCATCACACACATGCCAAATCCACTGGTGTTACTCTTGATTAAAATGCTGTGCAACACACACACACACACAAGTTTCTGCGCCTCTCAAGCAGTTCATTGGGAGTGAGATGATACAATACCTCAGAGCTCACTGGGCATAGTTGATTCAGGTCTCATATCGCCAAGCTCCTTCTGTACCACTTGTTACCAGTGACCCGCTCCACATCACAATTCAAAATACTGCATCACCAGGTCAAATGGCTGTGTGTGCATTGTTCATTCTCCTCATCATTCTGGCAGATTTTATCACCTGAGGCATCCATTTTAATACAGCAGAGATGTGGGACATGAATCATAACAGGATCTCTCTCTAATATGTCCAGAAACATGGATTTAATTGAAAACAGACATAATCTTTCATGGCATCACATTTTGGGCTGCTGTATATAGGCTGTGTAAAAGATTTTCCTTTCAGGTCACACTGGTTCGACACAGTTGCTAAACTGCAAGAACTATGGAGGAGCAGAGATGTCAGACAATTGTGCGTCTGGCGCTGGGCCATGATTAACAGCCTTTAACAACTCCCCAACACACCAGTTGATATGTTAATGGTTTTTCTCTAACCTCACTGTTTTTCTTCGCAGCCCAGTGCAGCACAAAAGTTCACACAGACACCAGAGTGCCCTCGACCAGAGCTCCACAGAAAACAAGAAAAGTGAAAGAAAATTGAAAGCTATTTGTCAACTGAGTGTTGTTTACAACATACTGCTGTCTGACTTCAACAACTGATGCTCCACCACATATATAAGTGTTTCTTACCTGAGCGTGGACAACAATTTCGTCAGTCTTCTCATTGGGGCTGGTGGTAATGAGTATCGGGGAAGGCGGCCAGTCACGACCGTGTCGCCTCTTTTCCAGCGGATGATGATGGGCCATCTCCCTGGTCAGGCAGTTCAGCTCCCTTCACGTGACCCTTCCACATGGTGGTGTTGGGGTGACCAGATCATTGCAGGGACTGAAAGGAGAAGGAATGAGCAGAGATGAGGAGAATGGGGGGTTTGGGTGGGCAAGTGACAGTAAATGACCACGAGAGAATATTAGATGACAGAGGCAGATAAGAGGGAGGAGGTGGAAAAGAAAGAGGCGGATAATAAGCAGAGTTTAAAAGGAAAGGGACAACGTATAAGAGCGGAGAAGAGAAGGAGACAGCTGGCAGTTAAAAGTGGAGTTCATAGCCAAGTTCCATTGCAGTGGAGTAATGAAGAGCTATGGTCAATGAGGTAAAGTCAATAAACCTCCTCTCTCATTCTCCAATAGTTAACATTGGGGTCTAGGTGAATGAAGAGGCAAAAACGATACACTCTACCTTTTGAGTACACACTCACACACTCAATCTTCTCTGGCCAACACACACTCATTCGCACGCACGCACACACACAATATCGATCCGAGGAGGGTTCTGCTGTTTTGTTTTCATCACTTATTCATCTCACCCTCCCTCTTTTCCTCTTTTCCTCCCTCTCCGCTGAGCGAAACAGACAGAATTGAGGGAAGCAGAGGAGAGGAACGGTTCAATCAATAACACTAACACCAGAAGGAGAGAGAGAGAGAGGGAGAAAGAGAGAGAGCGGGCAACCCTGTGATGGCAGAACATGGTGAAACTAGTAGATGTATTTATGTGCACCTGTTTATGTGTGTCTGTGTGAGCAAGAGTCAAAAGGTGCCAGGAATTAAGCACTAACATCTCTCTTGTGAGTACAGTTGTTTTGTAAGGTCAGCGTGTTGCATGGTACAACAATATCAGACTCACAAATGCTGAAAATCTGATGTTGACGGTCTGCGCGTGTGTGCTTAAAGCATGCACACACATTCTCCCTATGCATTTTCACATTGCATCACACAGGGTGTTACTGACAGCAAGGGGAGGATGGAGACATTGATTGCAGATAATGATTAAGCTCAAAGTGTTTTTGATTGTCGGTAGACAGATCCCAAGAGTCAAGAGATCAATTGCTCAGTTGCTTGCTTTCTCACTGCCTATCACAAGCGCACACACACATCCGCTCACTCGCTGTCTTCTTTATTGTTTTGCTCTTATGTCCATGGTCACCTTTGCTCCACCGATTTATCACTGAGCGCGTATGCGTGTATGTTCATGCCCACGGAGCACAGGGAGAGTAGTGCGAGCTGGCTCATTGATTTGACACAGTTAGTGAGCGTGTGCGTGCATGAAGACTGATAAAGCAGGAGCACTGGAGCATCCTAGATGGCCTCACTGCAGTCATCTACGCCGGTGAAAAACATACTCACACATTAGCTCACACCAGTTTGTATACTACCTTAACGGGTGAGAACCATGTTTGTTGATGTCTGAGCCTCACTCCCGTTGAAAGCCTGATGAGGTAGAGCCGCGATCCTCCAAGACATGTCTGATGAGCAGAGAGCCGCTATCATGATTCACACGGCCTGTCAGAGTATTGTGGTGGTACTGTTGTGGGTTCCCAATACCCGCTGGACAGAAAGAGAGAGATGGAAAACGGACAGGTGATTAAAGCGTTGAAGTAGCTGGCAACACTGGATTTGAGAGTATTGGACAGAGTATTACTATGGGCAGAGAAAAGCCAACAGAGACACACAGATAAAAGAATGAAAGATGGGTCATGTACCTAGTGTACCTTGGCATGCTTCCATGACCTTAGGGAGGAGGGTATCCATCAACAGAACAGTTTAGGATCCCTGCTTTTCCTATAGGATCCCATCCTGGTTGTTAATAACCACAAACCGAGGAGAGGCACTGGAGGAAGAGGGAGAAGTGAATAAAGACTGTTGCATAAGGCATGCACATGCAGCGCTTCATGTTGTAGCTAGTCGTGGTGATAGTGCTTTTACAGTATATATTAGTTTTATTCAAACAATTATTTAACAGAACTATGAGGCTTTGGAGAAATGTCCCTTTAGTGTAACTGTCACTACTTCTAAAAGAAAAGAACCACTGTATTTGTATTTTATAAATGTGTCATATTTTTAAAGTAAAATCGTAATTTCTAAAGAAGTGACTACAGCTGTCAACAAATGTAATGGAGTAGAATGTAAAGTAGCATGAAATGGAAATACTAAAGTTAACTACAAGTACCTCAGCATACACTACTTGGGGCAAATGTTTGATTAAACAGTTGTAAAGAGTCTCTGTTGTGCTCTAAACGACTGGATCACTGAGCCTGAGAGAGAAAGCTTGTATTACAAACAGAAGTTGTGGCCTTTTCCAAATAAGGGAGTTTTCACTGGGCAAGTCAGATCTAATGAAAGATGCTACTGAGCAGCAAGATGGGAAGCGTGAAAGATCAAGTGAACCATAATGATGACTGCAAAGAAAAGGCACCAATCGCTGCTTTTATTTCTGACCATCTACTAAATCACTGCAGTGTTTCAAATAACCCATTTCTTTTCTCCTTCTTCATATTCTCAATGTTCATACTGTTTTTTTTCATTTTGTAATCTGTAGCTGCCTCTCTGCCGACAGTAGCAGCATCATTGCTGGCGATGGTGGTGAAGCTGCCATTGTGTTTGGAGGACACCTTGGATATCTGAGGGAGTTTAAGAACCTTTGTGTCTATAGTGATGCCCGAGGAGGGCACGTATCTCTTGTCACCCTTGCGCCTAATGCGTGATGCGTATGGGCATGTCTCCAGATCATAATTACCCAGGCAATGTACATCAATTTACCAATGGAAGTCGGTGAAAGTCAAATGGCTGGATCAGTGGAGGAACTGAGAGAAGAATGAGGGAGAGCAAGAGGTAAAGGAGGGGAGAGCGATAGAGTGTAAGATGTGTGTGGAGAGGAAGGAAGAGTAAATAGAAATGAAATGGGACAAAGTGATAGAGGGAAAGAAAGAATGGAGATAAAAGAAAAGAAGTAAAACAGAAGAGGGATCAAGTCGAGGAAATATATGATAAAAAGGAGAGTGGGGGAGAAAAGGCAAGGACAGGCAACAGGGTGAATAAAGGCAAAGAGGGAATGGAAATAAAATAAAAAGATGAATGGAAAACAGTTAGAGGTTGTTCAAATGAGTAAGCAGGTGGTGAAGACAGAGATTTGAGGCAGAGATGAATAAGTGAAGGATAGAGAGAAGACATGAAAGTCGATGTGAAGACAGAGAGAATATGGCAGACACACAGATTTGAAGATTCAGGGGGCATCGAGAGGGACATGGGTGGGAGAGTTAGAGATGTAAAGGAAGAAGAGGTGGAGGAGAAAGAAACAGAGGAGGAGACAAAAGAGAGTGTAGTCTTTTTCAGGAGGGTATGGTTCAGAATCTGTTGGCTTTTTGCCTGGACAGGTTGATTTGCAACCAGTGGGTCCATCTGTGTATTGGGTCAGAGATCATAAATTGATTTCTTGAGTTCTGCCCTCTAAGCCTAGACACCCAGAGCACGTCCACAGCACTGTAGCCTGGCCTGCTAGCCCACTACCCACCCTGCGGCCGCCTATGCTCCCCTCACCAACCCTCCACTCCACCACCCGCCCTGCCCTGCTAAAGCCAGCCCATAATAGCTGCTCTAATTAGAGCCCCATCCACAGGGGGAAGAATGCCGTTGCTATGGAGACCGGTGGAGGTGATGGCGGTAGTTTGGAGTGCGGAGAGGAGGGGAGGGAGGTGGTGGTGCTGGTGATGGTGGTGGTGGGGGTTACAGCTGAGACATCTGGCGGATTTAATCTGGGCCTCGTTAAAATTCATCTAATTAAATCAGAGACATGACGAGCACACATTCATACAAGCACATACCTACACCACCCACGCGCAGCAAACACACATACGCTTGTGTACACGCACGTGCATGTATGTACAGAGAAAAACGCTACAGAGACCAGCGAGAACCACCAAATTTCACACATCTGCTAATGTCAAGCTGAAACACACACACACAGCCCACACTCACACTCGACAACTTCCTAAAACAAACATGTCATGCTATCGCCGCAGAGAACCGAGCAAAATAATATACAGACGTGCAGAATACACGACACTTCTTATTATTCATTGCTGTGGCGAATGCGTGGTATACACACACACACACACACACGAAATCTTATACACAGCACTCCTGCTCTATGTAATTAAGGAGTGGTTGAGAGAGTACACTAGGCCACTCCGCCTAATCAGGGGTTATTAGAGGCAATGCATAGCTTTCTTTTCCTCCTCTGTTACATCTACACCCCTCCGTTCAAACCAGTCTAACTCACCTCCATCCCTCTAACAATCACTTTACATTCATAATTTTTTCCATCACCTTTATGACACAGCTAACAAAGCTAGAGTCAAAGGAGCTACACCATTTAGTCAGGGTATATTCACCTTATTGCACAAATCCTAAAACACAACAGACAATATACAAAAATGATGTGCTCTTGTGTTATGTATGTTTTAGGGACATCTGTGTAACTTCTTCTATGGTGAGAAAACAAAAAGTAAAACTCAGAAACCTCCGCCAAAGTCCTGAAAAAAATCAATTTTGAGACTGACCTTTGACCGACGCAAACAGTCTGGCGTGGATGAAGAGCTGTGGCTGGATGAGCACGTTGCAGACATAGGCTCTCGTCCATCCCTTTTCTGAACATCGCTGAGCTTCAGAGTCCTGCTCTCATACACCACCTGAACAGACATCAGTGTTACATACAGATGTGGACACATGCTCTGTTTACTGCAAAACTATTTACAGAGCTGACCATCTTCAGAGATGACGCTAAGATCGTAATATGCCAACGCTGATGCTAAAGAACCTCTTTGATTGCTTTGAGCCCATTTGTTTGTAAGGACTTTTTTCAGGTACAATTCAATGGACAATTTTTTCTACACAGATGAATCAAACTAAACATAGGTAAACGTATTATACAATATTCAATACAATAAAAAGTGGTTTACAGTTGTTACCATTGTGTATCTGATGGTGAAACTCTTTAGTTTATTAACACTTTTTGAGCTCTGGTTATAAAATATTAGAGCATAATAAGTAATATTCTATGTTATCACATAAATTTCTGCATCACTCTAACAGGCAATACAAAGAAGAAGATTACCACTATCATCACAAATTACTTCACAGGTCTTTAGGCTGTGGTAAACACTAGACAATAACCACCTTGGTATTCATGTTTTTTATGATATAAATTTTTATGCGACAAAGCTGTAAAAGGTGATCAGCTGAAAATAGTCATTTATATGATAAAGAATTACTACAGTATAGGATAGGACGGGCGCACCCACGCATTGTATATTCATGTTATGAAATGCTGTATGGAAATACGCCTGGAGCAATTTTGGTTAAGTAGCGCGAAAACTCCACCTGGCGATGGTTATCAGGCAGCAGAAGTCCTTCCTGTACCAGTTGATTGAGTAACAAGGTACCCAATCACACGCAGTTTATAAATGTGTTTCTTCCTGCCACTGCAGTGATGTTCATATATCGGATCCTAGGAGGACCTGATGGGGAGGGACAGAGACAGAAAGAGAGGAAAAAATGGGCAGGGAGAGAGATGAGGAGATGGTTGACCAGAGGAGAAAAGAGAGGGGAAAAGAAGATCATTAGTTGATGAAGCCAGAAGTACGTCATGGAATTTTAGGAATAGGGAGGGGTGATAAGAAGGAGTTGGGGAGGAGGAAGGGACAGAAGAGGAAAAAGGGAACACCTACAGCTGCAGATAATTAACTTATGGTCTAAAAGAAGAGTAAAAGGCAGAGAAACTAAATATATATATATATATATATATGAAAAAGCAAAACAGACACATACAGAGATAGAGGTAGAATATGAGAAGGAGTGCAGGGATGGGATATGGGTCAGGGGTAGGGTAGGGTCAGGCTATGAGAAGCCTCTGTATGACTGATATTGAAAAAGTAGACAGGCACCTCTTACGTTTATACGGCGCTTGGTACTCGGCTACCGGCGAGTTCGTCTGTGCCACCGATACCTCCTCCGCTTCCTTGAATCTGCAGACTGCTGGCGTTGTTTGTCACGTTGCTGCCGCCGGAGAGCCGCAGTACCGGCTGGCTCTGACGCGACAGGTCCCGGGCCACGGCCTGGCCGTCCAGGGTCCAGGTGATGGTGGGGGAGGTGCTCCTTGGCAGCACATCAAGGAAAAATCTGCTCGCCTGGGACCACCACTCTCTCGCTGAAGGAAGTTACTTATACGGGTGTGCCATCTGGAAATCAGTCATGAAAACTAGAGATGTAAGGTGTGACTTTAGAAACAAATATTAACAGGGTTTGGATTCAGACCAGGAAAATGCAAGCAAAATGATTATATTCCAACATGGTAATCCCTTTGGTCCTCACCTTCCAGCAGTATGATGGAGAAGTCCTGGGCAGTCTGGTTCCTTGCGTGTGGCAGCACCGGTAAGCTCCAGAGGTCTCTTTGTGCAGCGGAAATGAACAACGCCCTCAGGGAGCCCCTGATGGAAAAGTGCTGATCGGGCAGGACTGGTTCAAGTTACGGTACCAGGACACGTGTAGTGGGGGAACCCTGGACGGCACAGGAGAGATAACAGTACTGCTGATCCCTGTCTTGCGGGTTCTGGGAGACACAGACCCGCAGTGGCTCTGGAGATTAGAGGAGACCAGAGTTAGAAAACAAAGAAAGAAAAGAGAGTGTGCAACACAAACAAATGTTTTTGAAATGTCAGTCATACCTTCACCTTCACAAGTTACTACCAAATATTGAAGACACAATACTTGGTGTATGCAGCCTTACACCTCAGACAGAACATGGGTATTATTTGCATTGTTGAATGGAAGCAATTTGATTTGAGTGTTGTTGGCCAGGGCAAACACAATCATATTTTGTCGGGTGAGATTATGAATTTGTTGTTTGTGTGTCAAGATTTCACCAGTGTGTGTGTGTGTGTGTGTGTGTTAAGCACAGGAAAAACCGAGACAGGAAAACAGAAAGGGGAGAAAATGGTCAGTGAGCACAAAGCAGCTGGTGCTAAGTGCTGGAGGCTGCTGAATGTGTGTATGCATGTGTGTGTGCGCACATGTGTGAGTGACAGTGCATGCATGTAAGACTTCTTCACGGGCAATGGGTGCATGTACTGTGGGCAAAGTCCAAATTTGTATTTGTAGTGTGTGTGTGTATGTCCCACCCTCCATGCCCTGTCACAGGAGTATGCAGGGCTTCAGCAGTGATGTGCCCAGTCTGCCCAGTGCCACTGGCAGTCTTTTCTCCCAGCTTATTGACTCAAACCACCCCCTTCTCCCCACAAGTGTGCCGCTCTCTGTGTCAACCTCCCACTTTTCATTCATACACACAGCATTATGAAATATTCTTTCCTCCTCTCACAACCTCTGTAAACAGAGCGACAGGCCTGTATGACCACTGTTCTGCTCTGTCACAGCGGCGCACGCCTCAGTGGGGTTTGAGAGTGCAGCGGCGTCATTAGAGATCAAGCTCACAAGCATACACGATGCAGGGTTGGGGTGGCAGGCAACACGGGCCGGGAGCACAGCCAACAGAACTTAAATGATGTCTCTTTTTTGTAGTTTTCCGTGACCTGACATCACATTCATTACTTATTAGTTGGGGTGCATGTCACTCTTCAATCTTTGTCTTATAGTTGTCATGTAGAACAGTGAGATAAAGTGACTAGTGATGATTTATTGGGTACCGATGGGGTGGTCACGTGACTAACATTAATATTTTTATCACTCTGTTGTATTCACTTAGCCATTGCCTAATTTGGCGACATTGAGGTGACCTGTCACCCTTTGGAGCCGTTGCTGGTGACCTCAATAGATGTAGTTGCCGCTGTCCTCGCAGCCTCAAGTCTGAAACAGGAGGCTAGTGACAGCCATTCAGCGGAGTCTGTAGTGGTCAAAATTGCCTTTGCGCCATCGGATGGTGGGGTTTGGGTATCCAGATGCGATGGTATAGTTCCACGCTGTGCCCTTACCTGGCACCTCACCGGACTGAAACTGTCCAGTATTGACGGGTGGACTCCGTGAGGGTCTGCAGATGAAACACGCCAGTAAAATTAAATTCTAATGGATTTTTCTGATTATTACTTTCAGATTTCCAGAAATATTTTTGATCTTTTTGGGAATACAATCAATTCATTTTCTTGTTGGAATTAGACGAGAAGATCAATACCACTCCTCATGTTTGTACAGTTAGCCATGAAGCTATACCTAGCAGCTGATTAGCTTAGCTCAAAGACTGGAAACGGGGGAAACAACTAGTCTTTTCCCAAATCCACCATACTGCACTTTCTCAAAGCACATTACATCTTGTTTGTTTATTCTATAGAAACAAATGAAGTGTAAAAGTGGTTTATGCTAAGGTGTTAACCATATCTCACATGAAAAGCTTTTGATATTTACCATAGATAAAAAAGTAGTATTGATCTTTCCTTATTCGAGTCTTAAGCAAATAATTTTTATTTGATTGCCATTTAGCAGGTATCAAGGAGGAATGGTATCCTTGTTGTATACCAATAGAGAGCCTGGCTCCATTGTTTCCTAAGTAGCTCCCTCAATTGTACTTGTGCTTCGTGGATGCAGCGTAGGTGGACAGAGTACTCTTCGTGACTTCTTGAGATACAGAGCGCCAAATGAGGTCAGGAAGAAACGGTTACCTGTGGAGAACAGCACAAAGGAAGGAGGCAGAGAGGAAATATGCGGTCAATACGGATAACAATGCCAAGTATCATTTGAATGTTAGGTATTGCATTCACAGCAGGTGTTTTGCATTGGGCAGGGTTCTTCACAATCTCAATTTTGGGCCCTAGTTGTTTGTAAAGGGAAGTTGACTGATCAACTATTAATCACGGTTGGGTGGATTGTACTTGATGATCATGATTTGTTTTATTTCAAACAAGAAGTAAACAACGAGCGTTTGTGTAAGGGACTCCCACATGTGGACACAGTCAGCTGTTTAGCAAAAGCGTCTCCCTTAACAAATCTTTGTTAAAAGGTAAGCTAAGATAAATACACTCATATTCCCTACTATGCCTTGTCCACACTCTGGAAAGTACCTAACATGGATGCAAATAAATTTCCGCTTCAGTCTTCACAACACAAATCTGCAATGAACAGTAGATGTTTCAGTGTCCTTTAAAGTTTTAGTCACTATTTAAAATGTTAAGCACATAGAACTTCCCTTGACTCCAGAGATCTTCCATATTCACTGGATTGGGTATTTTCATTTATATATGCTTTCAGATTGCTGAAAAGAAGACAGCTGGCAGTAAAAATGTTACTGAGTGAAGCAAAGGTCACCAGGAGATAGCATGTGCTGCTTTGAACCATAGTGAATGCCAAATCTCCATCATAAGACCCTCTTAACAAAAAACCTGAGCACATTTTCCACAGAAAACCACTGATTTAAGAAGAAAAAAAATGGAGAACCATAAGTGTCTTTGAAAGGCCCGACTGCAGCACTTAGGTGAACAGCATGGAGTTTTTAATACTCTGTCCCATCCATCTAGTGAGGCACACAATAATAGGTGTTAGATATAGAAAGAGAAGAGACAAGAGAGTTATTGTAGGTTTTGTTAATTGATGAGTCTGTGTGTTGCGGTAACAGATTATGTCATTTTTCTATTTCACATCAGTGACTGCTTGGTCTGCCCCGACGATTCGCATGTCAATAGAAAGAGAGAGAGAGTGAGTAAAAAAAAAAAAAAAAAAAAAAACATGTGTGTGATAGAGACAAAGAAGAGAAAGGGATGGAAGGAAAGAGACTAGAGAGTGTATTTCAGGTTTGATTCTTTCCGCTTCTCTTGAGTCTTTTGTATTCTGTTCCCAAAGGTTATTTTAGACAGAGTGCACTTCAGAGTTTGTAGTAGATTGCAGATTGTTTACATGGATCGCTATTGCAGTGTGTGTGTGTGTGTGTGTGTGTGTGTGTGTGTGTGTGTGTGTGTGACAGAGAACATGCTCGCTGTTGTTTGCTGTACATGATGTTTCAATGTCTTTTTGCAGTGTTGACAAGTGAGAACTTGAGTAAAATGCAGGTGCATTGAATAGTTGAGTACTCGAAATATGTGTCGCACTCACACAAACACACAAACAGAGCTTCAAGTGACAGGTCAGCACCTAGTCACAGCACAGCAAATTTATTCTCAAACACTTAGGGTGCTAGCTGTTAGATGTGTTGAATTGTTAGTAAAAAAAGAGGCTGCTGTAGTGTGAAAACTTCAGTAATTCAGCTATATTTTAGGTTGGTTTTATTTTGCTCATAGATGGTTGTTTTTCAGTCAATACAAGTAGTTAATAATCAGATTTTCTAAGTTCTTATTCCTGTGTTTCTTTGATTGACAAAATTTATGTTTATTGTGTCTCACCTGTATGTATCAGTACAGGGCACAAAATGCCAATGCATGATTTTCTATGTGTATGAGATCAATGACCATGTACAGAGGAATATGTAGGTAAGTATGAATGACCAAGTGTGTGTGTGTGTGTGTGTTTGTGTGTGTGTGTGTGTGTGTGTCTCCTGCCACAATGTGAGCAACGACAATCGATGCATTTTATGGCTGCACAGCTCCATCCAAAGGAGATTTATTAAAACAGAGAGGACTGGCCTGGCTCCATGCCACACACAAACACACACACACACACATGCTCTATCACTCTAACAAGACTGAGAAGTGAAGACGACTGAAGGCTTTACTTCTTGTGTCAAAGTGAACAGGTTTTCACTGACTAAACAAATGTGCTTGTTTCCACTCTTTTCATTTGTTGTTGTTTTCTTTTTCTTATTATTGATGAATCTGTTGATTATAGATTTAACAAGTCATCCAAAAGTTTATATCTTTATCTTTGAACAGGAAACCAGTGCTTCAACAAACAGAACAAATAAGGCAGATGAGATATGGAGTGATGTATAATAGGTGGTGAAAGCCCTTTACTTGATGAAGACATGCTGCTTAAAGTCAAACCATTAGTTGCTGAACCTTATTGTTAAGGCACTGTGTCCTCCTCGATCTATCAGAATTTGAAATGATTGATCACCAAAATATTTTTCGTTTCAGCCGCACAGCTGACAAAGCGTGGAGATTTGGTCCACAGTCGATCTGTGTCCAACTTCGATATTTTCAGAGAGAGCATCTGTGACTACTTGAGTCTACAGTGCCATATAAGAGGCATAGCAATATCTGTGTGTGTGTGTGTGTGTGTGTGCGCCTGGGCTGTCAGATTTCTGAATATATATCCATGCATGAGTGTCAGCCTGTGCATCTGCGTGTGCAGGAAAGTTCACACTCACGTGTTGCGGAGTCAGTCTGTTGTGCTGGGAGTGCCAAGCGACGCAGCTGTAATTTCCAAGCATGCCCTTTGTTCCAACCTGCATAAGCCCACAGGACAATATGCACTTGGCGAGCAGAACCCTGTATAACACACTGCTACACCCCTGTCACAACATGCCTGGAGAGAAAGAGACAGAGAGTAGGGGGTAGGAGGGCGGGGTGGTGGCGGGCGGGTAGAGTAAGAATTCAGTGATGGTTAAGAATGGAGGGAGAGGAAGTGGTGGTTACAACGCTGGATGTACAGGAAACTTACCCTATCATTCCTCACTATGTTTCTTTTCTCATTTAGTCTCTATTTTTCTCCCCTTGCTCAGATGCTGAGATATTTCCCCATCAAATTAACCTGCAGATGACTTTCTAGGTCAATCAATGAATTGTTTAGTCCATAAATCACAGAAAATACAGTATTATGTCCATCACAGCTTCCAAATGTCTACAGACATCTTTCAATGTCTTTTTTGCACCACAGACAGAAATGATGGGAGCTCAAAATACACTCATCCTAAACGGAAAGATGCAGATTAAGATGAATTTAAATTGCAAAAATATAGATATAAATATAGATTTCTTTTTTTTTTAACAGTTGTCCTAATACATGTGTAGTAACCACATGCATGCCAAGTGATGACACATCTGGGAAACCTAAATTACCTTGAAATTAACAATATATAGCATGTCCAGCCACAACATGTGGTGAAATGTTGTAAGCCTGTAAATGAAGAGAGTAAAACAGCCCATTGTTCAAAGGGCTGAAAGGCTGATGAATTCTCTGATGACTAACTAATCACTAATAATTTCAGCACTGGAAGTGCTTATCCAGTGTCACACATCAAGAGAAATATTCATTAATAAAATCACTCTGTTCTTTCTTCCCTGACTGCTCTGACTTCATCTTTCTACCACCACTTTTCACTTCCTCTCTCTTTTTTTCCCTCACCGCTGCTCTTTCCACCTGATATTTAATTTCTCACTGGCCTGCTCTCCCATGTCTGGTGGAGATGTACACACCTAAAACGAAGCGGAGAGGGTGCAGCCAGCGATGGAGGGAGGCAGCGAGGAGAGGAAGCAAATAGCTGACCCTACAGGAGGAGGACAGCAGATGGAGATTGATGAGGGAGAGATAGGGATAAAGAGAAACATGCCGCTGGGAGTGACAGAGGAGGGGAGTGAGGATGAGGGGCTTGCAGGCCTGAGAGAGCCACACATGGGTAAAACAATTCTTCTGTATTTTCTATCTCCCTTCTCTCTCCCTCTCTCTCTTTTCTCCCTTGCAAGCCTCCTTGTGGGAGAGGAGATCAATTCTCGTCTAGTCTGCCTACGCCTCCAGGAGTTTGTTGTTGTTGTTGGTGTGTATGTATGTGCTCTGTGTCTGCTTTTTCTCTCTCTCTTTTTTTTTTTTTTTTTTGCTGTGGGAGGCAGGATGAGAAATTTTGAGGTCTATCCCACACCCAAGGGAGGCGCAAAATTGCCTCACTTCCTCCTTATTTCCCAACCCTTACCTGCCCTTCTTTTACTCCTTTTTTCCCCTCTATCTGTGTGACATCTAGTCTCCATTCCCGATCTCTCTTCCTCCAGTCTCCCCTCTGCCCTCTACCTCTTTCTATATCTACCTCTTTCCCTCTTAGTCTGTGCTCCTCTTCCCTCTCTAACAGGGGGGTCTGTAGGTAATGGAATCAGTTCAGCTGATCAGCCCGAGGCAGGAAGTCAAGCCAAGTGCAGAGTGAAGCTGCTGCTGGATCTGTGTGTGTGTGAGTGTGTGTGTGTGTGTGTGTATGCACGTATGCCTGAAATTCCACAGACAGACACATACATGCAAATAACGAGACAGAGAGACAGGAAGGGGGGCACGCACACACACACACACACAATGAAAAAAGGATTAGGGAGCCCTGGAGCATCACTTGTCTTCCCCAAAGTTCCTCCAGAGAGAGGACACCCCTCTTCTTTGAGATAGGTGGAGGAGAGACTGAGAGGAAGGGGTGGGGGGAGACAGAGGAGGAGGGAGAGATGGAGGCAGAAGATGAAGGGATGCAGGAAAGGTGTAGCTAAATATATCTCAGTAGAGTATATGACTGCAATTTTCAACAAATTATCATCAAATAGAAAAGGGGGAAGGAATGGCAAAATGAGATATCATAAAGAAGGAAGCAACAAGAAAAAAAAATGATAAAGTTAACGAAATGATGGAGCCACCGAGCTGGGAGGAGAGAGGAAGAGATCAGACAGAAAGAAAGATAAAAGAAAACTAAGAAAGATATACATATTTTGAGATGCTGGTGAGAACGCAAAGGAAAAGAAAGAGACAAAATAGATAAAACAGTGAGTGAAAAGCGAGAAAGGATTCGAGAGAAAACAGCAAGAGAGGAAATGGCGAGGTAAGGGGGGTTTGTTCTTGGTGCCATGCAAATGAAGGCGGCACTGCAAGCAATGCTAACTAACAGCACCACACTGTTGGACCTTATCACCTACACGTTTCCACGGCCCCCTCCCCACCCTCTCTTCCTCCCTCCCATCTCTCTCTCCCTCTCTTTACCCATTCCCTCCCTCAGGATCTTCTTGTTCGCCTCTCCTCGGCTGTTGCTAGGGCCCGTGCACCACGCGGACAACAGCTGGGTGGGCGCTATGGTGGCACACGGCGGCGCTGCGGCGATGGCGCATGCTCCATGTGTGTGTTTTTTGGTGTGTACTGCAGGCGTGTTTGTGTGTATGTATAGAGTACCTTCATTAGAGGTAGAAATGAATCAGCCATTTAAATGATGGCGATGGAGATCGAGGACAGAAACCGTTGAATGGATCTTTGTAATTGCTTGCCAGGCTCCGCTTTATAGGCCAGAGAGTTTTTCCTCAGCACATCACTCATGCATAATGTCACTTTATTTTCACTTGTGCTTTTTAACAAAACAGATGTAAAAGTTCGTCATGACAATATTGCTAAGGTTTGTTTTTCAGATTTAAGGTTAAATGACCACGGGTCTATTATTAATATAGACTATGGTTTATCAAATGGGTTTCTTTACAAATGCACAAGCACACAAAACACTCTGCACATGTACAACTCACAACTTGTCTCACGAGATTCACACATTCCTTACTCCCACTGTCTCACAATCCACCTTGCAGTACACCAAATGTGGGCAAGGCAGGTAGCTTTTGTGCAGAGCATCCTCACCACAGGATGCCACAGCAATGAGCAGGACAGTAGAGTACACCCCACACATTCCTTATTTATTCTCTTCTCCCGAATTAACTTTTCATTTCGCTTTTTCTTCTTTCCACTTTTGTTTCTTCCTTTCACTGTGTTCCATCTGCCTCCACCACTACAATGCTAATTTTAGGATTTAGATCTCTCAATAACACATACAGGAAAGATGTGTTTGTGCCACATAAGATGTCAGTGTGTTTAAAGCACAAAACTAGCAAAAAAGAGCCATCATAGCTGCAGTGACACAGGTTTAATACTAGGCCAAAGCTGTTTTGTAATAGACAAACCTAATAACACGGTGTTTTCATGCTGCTCTTACTCCCAAGGGCACTGAAACTCAGTGAAGAGCACGAGGCTCCATACACTAGAATTCCTTTACTTGTTTCCAGGCAAACACAACACAGAAACTAAATGTCTTTAAATGTATAAACATAGAGGTGTCACATGAAAAGGGTGAGGGTAGCACTTAGTGAGAAAGGTCATTTTAATTAAAATTTTATCTCAGAAGAAGTAAACAGAAAACATCCTTCCTTTTATCCATCAACATAATGCATCGAGAAGAGCTGTGTGCACAGTCCAGGATTTGTCACAATCTAGAAAAACATTTTATTAGAAATTGTACATACTTACACAATATGCACAACAGTAAATGATGTGGTTATTGCTGTCAGCACCATGGACAGCTACATACAAACTATTCAGGCCCCTGGCAAAGGTAGTAATTTAAGGACAGCTCTGTTGCTGCAGGAAAACCCACAGTAAAAGTCTCAACATATGTCTGAGGTACAATCTAAGCTGACAAAATTAAACTGTGTGTGTGTGTGTAAGTAATGTTAGCTACAGTGGATACCAAAGCAGGAGTAATAAAATAGTAATGTGGCATATGGCCCAGTGTTGTTGGTGCCCAGCTACCAGCAGTCAAGGTCAACACCCTATCAGAGACAAATAGTTTCAGAGAATCTAACACTGGTGGGAACATGGTGGATGTATTTGTGATTGGTAAATACAGTATGACGGAGGTTATGTTATTAAATGCATAATAGTTATGAAATAGTTTAAAAACAAGCAAACAATCACAGGCGGAGAAACCTGAAAGTAGCCAAGCAACATACAAGAGGGGTCAGTGAGGCACAAAGCCACAACAAGAGAACATAGTACAAAACAGTGACACATATAAGCATAGTGACAACGTTGAAAACAAAACGGTCATCCAGTTGTGTAGGCACAATGAAACATCACACACTGTGCCAGATTTGTGTCAACTTTTCTAAGCAGGTGCGATATAACAGAAAGTAAACATGATAGCAACATAGTAAGTAATAACTGCCAATATTATTTTTGCTGTGGACAAAGCTATTTCTGCATAATATTTTGATAATTTAAGATGCATGCATGCATGTGAAGTGCTGGTATAAGCACACTGTAGCCACTGTAAGCTGGCATTGCCATTCCTCGAGCAACATCATAGACACAATTCCAGTCGAAAAATAATTAGAATGGTATGTATGTAAATACTGCTATGTATTTTTTTGTGTAATCTTTGTATGTTTAATTTGTATACTTTAATTTGTTGTTGAAATGTTGGCTGTTTTTTTTTTTTCACCAGGCTCTTCTTCACTGAAATATATTGTCATGGATACAAGAATTGATTTTTATGGGTCAAGCTTTCTGAAATGTTTTGTTTTCTTTTGTGTTCATTAGACTGAACTGTGTTACCTCAAGTCATCTTTATTGAAAACATTAACTTGGTTGAAAAACATATTTTAACTGTTTTCACCATGCAGGCTTCATAGGTACTAAAATCATCGCTCTGCCTCAGCTGATGAGCACCATTTCACAGAAATGTACAACAACTATCTGCAAAAATCATGTCAAAAAATTATGTGAAGCATTGTTCTTTCAAACAGTGAACAGGTAAAGAAGATGCGTTTTCAATGAAAAAGAATGAAAGGAACTGTCCTGATCCCCCTCCTTCTCCTCCTCCCCCTCTCCTTCCCCTGACTAATTTATTTGATAATTACCAAGGGCCCATTATGGCTGATTTCAAGGAGGCACTGGGAAGGCCTACTAAAAGCTATTTCATTTGAGCTGCTCATACTGTATCTAAGCACTCTCCTTGCATCACGCATATGCACACACACACACACACACACACACACTATATAAAACATGACTTGTACAACTGTGAGTCCATTCAGACCCAACATACTACCACCCCTTGCCCCCACCTTTACTCACATCTAGCTATGAGTGTGTGTGCATGCATGTAGCATCAGTGCATACATGGCTGTCTGTATGTGGGGAGGGGCTGAAAGGCAGAGGTGAAGGATAACAAAGATTGGATTCTAATAAAATGTTCTCATCCTCCTAACTCTCCTGCCCCCTCCCCCTACCTGCCATATTAACACCACCATTACAAGGGCAGATGAATGAAAATGAACAGAGCTGTGGTGTGATTCCCCGAGTGTCAAATCAATACCGCTCTCCTCCTCCTCTGTTCCTCTCCCGCCTTCCAAACCCGCCCTCTCTCCCTTCATCCTTTTCTCTGCTGCTATCATTTTCCTATTCTCCTCTACTCTGTTGGGCCTGAAGAATTGGCATGTGTTTGACAAAGGGAAATCTACACCTAGCTATAATAGGCTCTTTCCCTATCTAAGCCTCTCTCTCTCTCACTAGTATGAAATGAATGACGTTTGCTCCTATCTCCTCTCTATTCACATTCAAAGTAGTCTATAATAGTTAAGTGCTACTGAGAACAAGCCAGACACAGAAAGAGCCACAAGGACAGCATATTACTGCCACTTTCTTTGACTCAATCAAAGACAAAAGCTTGTGTAAGGACTGGGAAGAGGTTATGTCAAAATAACAGAAGAAGGTTAATAAAGAGTTGTGTGAATTTCACAGACTCTGTCTCTTTCTCACTCTATGAGTGCACGGCATACACAGTTACCAGAGACAGAATAGTTGAAGAGGAAACACAGATACACACTCATTCTATTCTTATCTCCCTACATATGTTCCGGTTTTTCAGTCCCAACCCTTGACCTTCTCGTCCTCCTCTCCTCCCTCTGTTCCGTCTGTTTTCCAGGTTCAGTGTGATGCAGTGATCTGAGGATAGGTATGCAGAGGACTAACGCACTCATTAAAAAGGCATGCTTCACCGTCAAATGCCAGCTGCCCACCCCACCCTCCCCACCCACACCACCACCGCCGCCGCCGCCATGTCTGCCATTTTCTTTGTCTTTCCACCTCTCTCGATATCCATCCCTTCCCTTCGTTCCTCTGTTCTCTACCTCCATCTCTCTCCCTGCTGCTGTCTCTCTGTTTCTCTTTCTATATCTGTTGTTAGAAGGTGACACCCTGTACACCCACACACCCCTCACCCTCTCTGAACAATTCATGCTTGAGACTACAGAGAAAGAAAAAGAGAGAGGAAGAAGAAAAACAAATAAAGGAAATGGAAAAATGCACTCATCCAAACCAAAAGAAATAGAAAGAAGGAATCTGATAATCTTTCTGTTTTTATCATCAGCCCACCCACCCCCCCACGCCACCCCGTCGTCTTCATCTCTAGCTTTCCCTCTGTAATGGTTGAAGGCCTCTACCACACTTAAGCAACCTTAATTGGAATAGCCATAAATATTCAAACAGCAAGATGGAGGCAGGAATGGAGGATGTCTGGGTGGAGAGATGAAGAGAAAAATGGTAAGGCAAAGTGGGCTAGGAAGGAAAAGACACTAAAATAAGTGCAGCCAACGAGAGACAAAAACACCCTGTCGTCCTCGGATTGTTTGCATGTTTTTCTTTTCTGTTAAATTTATGTTCGGCCTGTCGGAGTGCAAACACAACACACGACCAGGAAAAAAATGGCTCAGACTACTTACTTATCAGTGATTCCATTTGGTCGCTGACAATGACACATATACAAATACATACTCCCAACTTGTCAACATGTGGAGCATTGTGTCGCTTTTGTCTTTAATTATTTAGTCTCATAGATAATAGATGCAGACATGCTCGCCAGTCATGAGAAGGCTAACGGGACATATCTAATGCATTATAAACACACACACACACCACAATGCACTCAAAGAGGGAACTCTACTAAAGCATGACCTTATTCCTGCTGTGGAAAAACAACAGTGTGTGAACAGTCAAATTTCACACACAGGTCTGCTTTGTGTGATTGTCATCCATTATGAAGAGGAAGACAAGGCAAATGGGGAAAAGACTGATCACGGATCATCTAGCTTTTAAGCTTGATTTCATGGTGTACTTGTGTAAATATAACAATACTGTTCTGCATCTACACAGGTATCTGCACACGTGCAGCACTGTCTACGGTGCCCCCTTCTGTGCGTATGAGAAGGGGAGACACCGAGAGAGCGCCGGCACACATGTGATGAACTCTCACAAACTTTATCAATGCCTGCCTTTGCAGCCGTTGTCCTCAGTGGGAGTACTACAGTGCCACAGCATGCAAGCAGCACCACAGTGACACATACTGAATCTCAGGGAGCAGGAGGTCACCGGGGAGCAAGGCCCGTGTGCGGATGAGTGCACCTTGCATGGCAGGCGGATGTGAGGAGTGGAGGGAGGGAGGCAGGGAGGGAAAGGGCCTGCCGTTCTCCTACGCATTCCTTTCCCTGGCTCCCCTCGTTCGCCTGCGCCACTGTGATGATGCACCCTCGCCGCTCTTGCTGGGCATCTTGGCGACAGAGACCCATAAGAGGATGAAGAAGAGGAGAAGGGGGAGGAGTCAAAAGCAGGAGAACGAAATGAGGGATGATGGGAAGCAAAAGAGCTGCGGAGACAGATGTTGCAGACTGGAGTGGAGTAGTGGTGACATGCTAAAAGCGGGTTCCCCAGACGTTGAGGGGAGGCCTGAGGGGCCAGGAGTGCCCGAGTAGTGCGGGCTAGGAGGAGGAGGGGGCACCTCAGCAGAGCAGCAGCTCTCCCTGTCTCCCTCCCTCGCATGACTGTCTCTCTGTCTCTCTGTCTCTTCTGCCTCACTGCCCCCCTACACTCTGTCCCACTTTAGCCCAATGTCACTGCCAGATCAAGGGGGAGGGAACATAAAGAAGAGACAGAGAGGAGAAAAAGAAAGAGAAAAAAAAGTGAAGAGGAACTAAGAGGGAGAGAAAGAGCGAGGAGAGACTGATTAAGGATTGGAAGAAAAAGATGGAAGAAAGCTCCCAGGGAGGAGGGGGAGGATGATGATGATGATGAGGACACTCATGCTGGAAGAGAGCATGGGGAGTCCAGCTAAGGTGCCATCACAAGCTTTCATGTATCCAGATTTTCTCTTCTCTCATAAATCCTTCTCTGGGAATTCTTTTGTTTCCTTGTCACACAAACATACCGCACTCAGCATATGTAGAGTTACACAAGCAGTCAAGCACAAAGTCCCAGTTGAAAGTACATGTAAGTGCAGGCACAAGCTTGCGCACGCACACACACACACACACACACACACACACACACACACACACACACACACACACACACACACACACACACACACACACACACACACACACACACACACACACACAGGGCAGCTAGTCAGGCATGCTTTGTGGTCCTGTCAGCTGATCCAGCATCCCATGGCATGGTGATGTGTGATTCTTGGAGATGAGCATGCTTAACAGGACAACAGTACAACAATCCAAAGCCACAACGGGCAAACGGTTCAATAAACACCATGTTTCTTTCACTTTACTGGGCTTTAATACTGTTAAATTTATTAACTGTCCTACATCCCATTTACCCTTAGAGATCGCTCCAGCCAACTGGACACACAAAATTTAGCACTGGTCTTTACATTATAGCAGGTAGACATAGTAAAGATAGTAAGCGTGGGAGTAAAAGTAGTGGGAAAATATAAATCAAAGTTGTTAAGAGAGCACTCCACTGATTTAGCGTTGCACTTCTATAAAACTGTCAGACTCACGATGGACAGTTTTTAAAAAGAAAAGGATTTAAAACTGATGTAGCAGAGCCAGTGATACACAGTGATACACTGTCAAAACCTAGCACTGTCATTACACACGACGCAATTCCACAGCTGACATGTTGGTCAGACATTTCCTGTGTGAAATTAGTGGAGCTCCTCTTTAAGGGATTAAAGAAGTTCATCACTGTTAGATGTGACCATTATGAATGGTGGAAATAATGGATAGAGGTGTGTATGATAGATGAGGAATGTACCGTGGAGTCTCCTCAATTTACCACTGAGTGAGAGACAGAGGATATTCTGAAGCACCTGGTGTCACTTTACGACTCAGAAATCAAATTCTCACTGAAGATGATAGCCCTCTGGTTTCTGCAACACCACCTGGAAGTGCTCACCATAACTACTGACAGAAGTCTAACCCTAATCCGAAAACTTCACCTTTTACAACCAAATCCCTTTACCTTTTGATCTGCTCAAAGGTCATGTGAATCAAACAGCTTACTGCGTGTTTGCTGTACTGCCACCTGGCTGTACTATAAGAAAGACAAAATCTGATCAATAAAAGGAGCTGTGACAAATTCAAAAGAAACATAAATGACCTTGAGAACATACAGTAACAAGGTGACCCTAGATGAAGTTCTGAATGTACTGTCTAAAAATCAGGAAAACAGGAACTTTTACCCATGCAGTAAATGGACAGAATGACAGAACATGCAGGACATATTAAATTAATTGATCTCTAAAGATAATTTGGCTCAGCGCATTTTAATTGCCCTTCATGGCAATCAAGTGTTTGCTCCATATTTAAATAATAAAAATTTTGCAAAAAAGGAAAAAAATGTTGATGAGTTTTGAAGTCGTTTTGCACACAGGTCACATGCATGCAAATTGGTCATTACAGATTAGAATACAGAAAAGTGTGATTAAAATCTGAAAACATTTGAAAACGGTGACCATCGTCCTCTCAATCAGCTTAACTGATTGTACTACAACAACAGAAATTCAGAAAGCATCAACCATTTACAAAAGGACAAAAAAAATGATGTTACACCAGCATGGTTAAACAAAAATCCCAAAATGGCTGCCAAAGGAGGATGATGCAAATCTACACTTCACAAAACTTCATCCTAAACATATGGATCCTCTCGACATTTGAGCAATGTTCATCCATGTCCATTCATCCCAACCTCAAAGGCATCTCTGACAATGGGAAACTCACCATCCTAATGAAACTTTGAGAATAAGTTCAGGCAGGAAGAATATTATCATTCTAATTTCCTCATCCCACCGAGTCTCCACCTCTCAGGTATTATCAGATGAACTCACCATGTTTGCCTGCTATTCTGTCAACTAATGATCATTCTGGCTAAAGGACATTTCAACTACATTATCTGTTATCTGTCATTGAAGAGAACGCCTCTTATAAAGGCTTTCCAGGCAAGAGCTCTAAATTGGCTACAAATGAAAGGCTTTTCACCCAAATGAACCCTATAAATTGATTTAATAGACAAGGTCAACACCAAAAGACTTTTTAGAATTTGAAAATAAGACACTCCATTTTTGTCCACTTGTTGTGTCTTTCCTGACCTTAGTGGAGGAGCACAATGCATCATATTGTTGGACTTTTCTATGCATGTTACTTCTGAATCCCACAGTATAATGGCACAAATACACTCCAACTACGCTGCCGACATGGCTATTGCCTTTCTCACATTATTCATCATACTTCTGGGATACTTGGGGATGTCTCATATTAATGATAGTCCAAATGCACTGGTGGATGAATTCTCTGGGTACACATACATATGGATCCAGCCATGTAGAACAGGGCAGGATAGCGTGGAAGAGCCTTGGCAATCTCCTGGCCCCAACCCGTACCCCCGCCTTCTACCCACATCTAGGTTTGACAACAAAACAACCCCCACCATCCACTGCCCAATCCCTGTACAGTCCTCAGCATCCCTCCCTGAAGAGTGGGAGGTCTCATCAAGGGCTGGCACTGAGATATGGCAGTTTGGCTAAAGGTGGCATTTGCCAAGGTCATTCAGCATGTCTGTGTGTGTGCCACCATCTCTGCTGCATGAAAGAACTCCACCATATTATATTTGGATCCAAGAACAGCGCCAACATGGGCCATTTTTGTATTTCAGTTTATAATGCAGTATGCAGAGTAGGGGCCATCTTATGAGGCAGCCTTGCTGTCTGTCTGCAGTACAAGGGAAAGGCAAGGCTTGCTGCTGCTGCTGCTTCTTGGTTTTAATGGGCCAGCAACTGAAGCTGAACCTCAAATCATCATAATGAGAGAGAATGAGATCCACATACGCAAAGGGGGAGGAAGGGAAGGTAGATAAGGAAATCGGGCAAGGGGAGAGAAAAGAAGGGGAGGGGGGCAAAGAAACAGAGGTGAAGAAGTGGAGAGAAAGGAAGATATAAGAAGAAGGGAAAGAGGAGTGAGAAATGAGATTTGCTTGGGTGATATGCATCGGAGCGACAGAGCGTAGGGGAGGAATAGATGGAGGGAGGCAGCAGTAGAGAGTGAGGAGGGAAAGAGAGACAGAAAGCAGAAGTATTTTTTTGTTTCTATAAGCCATTTGTTTTTATTAGGCTACCCTGCCTGTCCTTATAGCTGCTTCCTGGGTTCTCCACTGGCTTGTATTTGTTTATGTTCGGTTACAGGGGCATGCCTATAGTGGTATTTACAAGCATAAAGCAAAATGTTGCATTCAGAATGTCTGGATTTTTTTTTATTTGCTGTGGTTGGACTATAGCAAAGAAAAGGGAGGAGAGGATGCACACCTCTCAGAATTTACTCCTTCGATGAGATTGTTTCTATTCTAATTTAGTTTTAATTGGCCTGAAATGATCATATCTTATACTATCTTACCATCAACAAATCCTGACTGAAACCAAAAATGTGTAGCCAAAGCCTGATTTAGCTTATTCCTCTGTGCAACAGACCTCCATCCACAAACTATTAAAAACACATGAGTGAGTCACACAGTTGCACTGGGTGACATGTTCCTTTATTATGATAAACACGGCCACTGCAGTTTATTTTGAGTCAATCCCACATCTACCATCACAATGCCATAAATAATCACTAATGCACCATGTGTGTATTAATTCACAGATTAAGCGATATATTTGGAATGAATGGGGTTGTGGCTGAGTGCTACAGACAGGGAAGAGAAGTCAGAAAGTATTTAGAGATGAACTAACACATCATTTGTTTTGTCTTATTCTTTAATGCAAAGTGAGATCATTTTTAATCATTTTTTTAATTCTTTGCTGTTGAAATGGAGTGGTCATTTGGACTAACAGGAGCATATAAATAATATGGAAAGTGAGAGTGATAGCCATGGCTCAAAGAGCTTTACACCATGAGGAAAAACAAAGCTAAAAAAGTATTAAGAGACTGGGTGCAGTTCAGTGTGGGAGAAGAAGCTGGGAGAGAATGAGGGACGCGGGGAAAGATGGAGAATGGGAGAGCGAGGGAAGGAGGGGGAGGGAGGCAGAAGAGAGGGAATGTGACAGAGTGGTGACAGAGGGAGAGAGCGGAGCGCTGTGTGTGTCAGGACTGTGTGTGTCTCTGTGCTCGTGTCCCCAGGCGCAGGCAAACATTAGCTGCATTAAGTGAGTTGACAGGTCCCTCCCCATTACCACTACTGGTGGCCCAGGGAGAAAGGGAGAGAGAGGGAGAGGGAGAGAGAGAGAGAGAGAGAGAGAGGGAGAGAGAGAGAGGGGGAGAGAGAGAGGGAGGGAATGGAAGACACTGTGGCTCTTACCAACTGTCTACACAAGTCAAAACACATGATGTGCGTCCCCCTTCTGTGTGCACACACACACACCACACACATTATCATGACATATTTGCATGGAAACAGTGCCTGCACAAAGTAACTTTCAGACATTTTTGCATGCTGGCCACTTGCTTCCGAAAACAATCTTGACAATCTAAAGTAACAAAAATTACTTAAAAAACACACACATATACCCCCCATCACACAAAGTCTTTACACTAAACTCCTACTACCACACTCCACACACACTGTAAATTCCCTCGGTGAGCAGAAAAACACACTCCATATATCATACACACTGACACCCATGTGCTGTCTCTCATAAGAATGTGTAACTGATCTTATGTGCAGTGCACATGTGTCTCTGTGTGTGCATATGTGTGTGTAGTGTATCTTTCCTTCTCTGCTTAAATATTGATTATTGTCTTGTCTGGGGTTCAGGGTTAAAGACCATCTGCTGCCTCTATCCTTCAATTATTCAGTCACACCACCACCAACCCCCTCTACTCCAACACACACACACAAACATGTGCACACAAATTAGTCCCTGGGAGCATATTTCCTTTTTCAGTGTGTAGTAATAGCCTAATACTACACATGGAACACTACTACTTTACTATGCAAAATGGCTGAGTTATCCGTTACAGTCATTTTGACGGAGCTTCCTTCATCACATGGCTTCATGTCAAACACACACTGTCCAATAAACAAGTTTCTCTGCTCACACTGGAGTGTCAAGAGATCAGCCAAGGCTCTCTGAGAAAGCAGAACTCTGGGGGCTCGGAGTCAACATCACACTGTGTTAAGGCCAACTCCTCTGACCTGAACAAGAGCACTGAGGACAATAATGAGATTGGGGGGGGTGGGGGTGGGGGTGGGGGGGGTGCAAAGAGACCGAGTGTGTGGGAGAGAAGAAGAAGAAGAGGCAAAGCGGCGAGAGACGGTGAAGGCAAGAGAGGTTGTTGACCTCTGGCTATGGAGCTTGTCGCTATAGTGCAGGCGGGGAGGGGAGTGAGGGGTGGGGGGGGTGGGGGGGCTGTTTGTTAGTGAAGATGTTTTTCCTCAAATGCGATGTCTCCGCGCTGCAGTCTGCAAGCGTGCGTGTGTGCATGTGCGTCTGTGTGTGTGTTTGTGTGTAATCTCCCCGGGCAAATCCCTCTTTAGCCAAAGCAGGGAAGAATAGAGAAGAAAAGGAAAAGCCATCTTTATCCAAATCCAATTGCAGCTGGAAGGAGAGAGTAGAGCGAGGGAGGTGGAGGAGGAGAAAGGAGGAGGAGGAGAAGACGTTGTAATTTGTCTGAGGGATTACAAGGAGTGCTGGCAGAACATGACTGCTGACTGCGTGTGTATGTGTGTGTGCATTTGTATTTGTGTGTGTGCGTGCGTGCGCATGCCATGGCCTAACCCCATGAATTCAGAGCATAACAACATCAGAGACAGTATTTTTGTAACAGAACTAGAGCAGAAAATAAAGAGTATTTCTCTACAGCCCTGCTCACTCCAGGTAAACATCAAACCCTCCGTGTGACTCAGTTCATAATAACGGCCAGGAGGTTGACTTGGAGGGCAGATGACTGGCCCCCTGTTTAGCTCAAAGTCATTATCACTTATAATTATCTCTTTCATAATAGATAAGAGTTCCTTTGGCTTTGCTTTTATGACATTAGTGGTACCATAAAAACACAATTAGATGTGGACATCACAGCTAAAGCAAGCTACACACAAGACTCTGACCCACAAATCTCTGCTGAGGGCTTGTGCTGCTTCAAACCCAGAAACATGGCAATAATATACAGCAGTCATCAAATCTAGGCTAATATAAAAAGATCTATTTGGGAAGCTTGAGTTTCACTTCTTTGATTATCAGTTTGTCATTTTTAGACCTAAAGGATGAAATAAAATTTTAAGATTCAAACTTGACCTGCTGTACAATGCTGGATTCAGATTACATAAAATGTTATCAACTAACAAATAATAAAATGTGACTGGGCACACAACAAACAGGTATAGAGCCACTTGTGTCCACTAGTAAATCCCTCGATTTTAGACTGCTGAAGGGTTAGGGAAAGGAAAAGAAACAGCAGCAATGGAAGTGAGGGAACTGAAAAAGGATTGTCGAGGAGAGGAATGGGCTTTAGGCCAGAGTTTGTGTGCCACGGTTTGATGTGATGTGACTGTACGACACACAGGAACACATATATCTGCCTGGAGCAGGGTAAAAGTTAAGGACAGTGGAGTCAGATAAGTGTCAGTGTGAAACAACATCAGTGTCTTTCTCTGTCTCTGTGAGTGACAGTGATACAAGGCAGCCTGCCCCTTGCACATGCACACACACACATACAACAACACAAACACACACACACACAGGTGCCCAACGGCTCTATGCAGGAACAGATGTTTTGCTGTGACACACAGCATACACTGCACATCACATCAGATACACAGCAGCTCCTTACCCAGAAACGTGTGGACCACATTGACACACAGATTCTGCTGTTTGCTTCACCAAGTGCTGACACACTCTTCTAGGCATTTTATACTGTCAGGTTACATTTACCAGATACACACTCACACACATGACTATGTACAGTATTGTCCTGCAGTATTCTGAGAGGCTGTGCAGTATAATGGATGAACCTACAGTACATACTCAAGAACAGACATAGACATCTGTCCATTACATTACATTAGAAATTTGTACCAACTCAGCCTGAACTAACAGTTTCTAATGTCAGTTAAGGTAGCGATTGATGAGGTGGTCTGAGTGGCACAGGGAAAACATACATACCAGGGTTCTGGGTATTGAACCCTGATATGTGCAGAGCTGCGTTTGAGTGCAAGTGGTAGTGTTTGTCGGTGGAAATCTGTTGAGGGATCATATCCTTGTTGCATCACTAGCAACTCATCTGGGTTTGTCTATCTCCACTGTACCGCCAACACACAAGGGCCACAGTGGGAACTGGGCATTCGAAACTGGGATAAAATGGAAAATACCCTCAAAAATGAAGGCATCGTTTTGATTTGCTCAATATTCAATAACTGATATAATTTTGCTCTGGCTTTCAAAAAAAGGATACCTCACTGAACTTGTATTGTGCAGGCTAATGCTTAAGTGTGAGGGTTTCTGTATTCTAAAAGATTTGATTGTGCCTGCTCTTCTTCTGAGAGTGTGATAAACTCACACATGAACATACAGGCACTCACATTTACACATGCACACAAGCGTATATGCACACAAGCATTCAATGAGGCTCATTATACAGATGTGTCATTGCAGTATCACTGCAGTACCAAGGTAATTCTTTTATGCTACAAAGGTCTTTATTTTCTCAGCTCCTTTTTTTCTTTTGACTCCTGCCCTTTATCCAACAAATTTTCTTCTTGTATGAAAATTTAACAAGCAGCTGATGCTCTTACATATAATGGCTTACAGTGAGTGCAACAATTGAATAAGCTTAAACATGTGGCTCTGTGTGATAGAAAGCTGCTGTAATTTCATCACAGGGGTGCTGCAATATTGGCAATATACATGAGATCTCAAAGACATTGATGGATATGAACAACACTCCACCAATGTAACCTGCAGTCCAAGCAGTCAGGGACCTTCTTAAGGCCAGCAGCCCAATGCTCCATGCACTGGCATATAAGTCCGTACTCTCAAGTGTCTTGAGTCTATAAACCATTATTTGCCACAATGGTAAGACCAAGGCACAAGAGCTCCAATTTGCAGACTGCATCTTTAGAGGGTAAGATGTGGATATCCTCAGCCACAGGTAATTATGTAGCTGCTGTGCTGCTCTTAGGTGTGATTCAAAAGAAGTGGACACTTAACACAGTACCAACACCCATACATCCTGCGCTGTGGGGGATTAATGGGCCTGTCCCGATTCAACAAAACTGTGCATGCGAATTTGAGTACTCCTCTCCAGGAAGTCCATGAGGTAAATAGATCAGGAAATCAGGAGAACAATAATGTAATTTATATGATATTGTGTATGAATACAAGTATTAAAGCTACAGGGAAAGTGATACCTAAGATAACATTCACTTTATAAACAAAAAAAATCACAAAGGCCACCAAATAATGTAATCCAATTTAACACAGCAGAATAACTGTGCAACCATAAAAGTTTGCCACTAATATCTGCTGTTAGGCTTTTTTTTTTCTTGTCTTTTCTACCTGTTGCTCAGGTAAACCCTTGCCTCTCTTTCACAAAGCCACAGGTAGGCTCTGAAAGACTGGAAGAGATTCTGAGTGCTTTTCTATGTTTCCCCTCTGTGCCTCTTCTCCTCTATCAGATGAAGGGATAGAGGTGAGGAAAGAATTGAGAGAGAACAACAGAGGGAAAAGACAAAGAATGTAAGCCCCCACAGCAGCACTTAAAGTAAGTCTGCATTATTGATGAGGAGACAAAGCGAAACATTTATTTATCATCGAGGATGCGTAGAAGCTAAGCTGATCCCTGCAGAGCCGAGAGAGAAAGAGAAAAAAGGAGAGTAAGTGAGGGTCAAGAGACAGAAAGAGGCCGTGTTGAAAAAGAGATGACTTAGGAGGCTTGAGTGTGTTCTGTGTGTGGGTATACAGTAGAAGGTCAAGTCTAAGATGTGTCCTGTGTATTTTCTCTGGTCAGCCGTGGCATGTCCTCAGGGCTGAGGGATCAAGACCAGGCCAGAGAATTATTCATAAGTCTTCCATACTACACTGTGTGCTTAACCTCCTCACTACATTAACTTTGATGCTCAAGGCTCAAGTCCATCCTTGTCTCTTGTCACACCCTATCCCCCTCTGTCTGCCTTTGCTCTTTGTCTTTATATTGGCAATATAAAATACAACTGGACACAGATTTCTTCAAGGGTTAATCTCTTTACAATACCTTTCTATTATTTGATTCAACATTTAATGTATTCACCCTCAAATCTTGAGAAGATGAGTATCCATCAAAAATTCCCAGAGTCCAAGGTGACAATTTTGAATTGCCTGTGTTGTTAAAGATGTTCCATTTAAAGTTATATAGAATGATGTTTAAAAGATCCTAGAGGTAAATTTTGCAGTGGTTTGACTGCATACAAAGGCAATGGACAGTCAGTGTGAAGACCCTGATTCATTCAAGGCATGAAGTGTATATTCATGTAGCACATCATCCAATTTTTCTGTCTATTCTTAAAAACTGCACACATCCTGAGGACCTTTGATCCTGTTGTATAAATGTACAGGGAACAAGGGAGGAAAAAAGAAAGGAGTCACTGGGGAGCTCTGAGTGTGAACGGTCATGTTAACACACTAGCCTTATTCCATGCACACAGTGTGTACAGCTAATGTCTGAACAGTTAGCCAAAGCTCTGACTGTGGGATAAACACAGACTGCTGAATCAATCCAGTGATCAAATCTGAATAATGCAAGCCAAAAAAAAAAAAAGGTTAGGGGTCTGGTTGGGGAAGTTAGAACCAGCAAATGGTTTCCATTTTTTTGCTTGATGCATGATATAAATGTTTACTTGTTAATCGTAATCACTGTTAGTATTTAGTTTTTCTTTCAATCAACTAATTGATGTATTACCTGTTTAACACCCACTATAGATCATATACGTATATACTGTAAATAGGGATGCCATACACATAAACTTATTTTTGTCACTTTGGCGGACTTAGATTGATTACCAGGGCCCTCACATTAACCTTAAACACAACCACTACATGCTTAAACAACATCCTAACCTTAACCAAAACCGGGTTATTACTCTAAAAATCTGATGGTTTACTTTGTGGGGACCAGTTTAATGTCCTCTAATGTGAAGTGAGTCCTCATAAGGTGACTTTGAGGCATATGTCACCAAATGTGATGAAAACAAACACATACACACATACCTAGGCACTTTCAAAGATGTTGGCTTCTAAACAAACATTAGGGAGTTCAGATTGCATGTGCAGTAGGTAACAGAAGAGCAGCTGATGAATGAACAAAGCTTGCGCTGCTTGTAGTTAAGACAACTCTAACATTTACACTAGTTACCATAGTGATTGGGCTTTGTATCAGCAGATCAAATTGTCACCTGTCGCAACCACTAGGAACCCTTCACTGCATGTCAGATTAGGCATAATGTTTGCTTTAAATAATTGTTCGGCTATGACTGATGGATTTGCGAGGAACTGGCGTGTGAAAGTGGTTGAGCATGAATGTATGAATAGTGCAATTTTATGGACATGGCTATACATTGTGTGTGTATGTCTGTGTGTGTGTTTGTGTGTGTAGGGGAGGCCGTTAGGGGATAAGCACTCAACAACAGCTGACACTGAGCTGCCCTCTGCTCTCGCTCACACAAAGGACTATGATTATATTACTGTTTGACTGGCTGTACCCCCCCCCCATCATACCCTATACTGCCAAGCCCTCTGTGCACTCAACGGCTAAGATAATTACCACTATTGTGTGTCACACACATACACACACTCCCATGCAAAGTGTGCCACGTGATTGCCAGCTCCCCCATCTGTCCCCTACTCTCTCCTATCCCTCTCCTGTTTTATCTATTTTTACTACACACACTTTGCTATTGGCAGGAAAGAGAATCCCACCACAGAGGGGAAAAAGACTGGTGGAACAAAGAACGTATAATTTTTCACTACTCAGTTATTCCTATTCAGTGTTGTACAGTAAGCTGTTGATTCCCTGTCAGTGACTAAACATATTGATGCAGTTGTTGTCAAGTGGTCATTCTACACAGTAGTGTGAAATTTGCACTGGAATATCACATCAGTAGTGTGACGGACTTATTACTGAATATCAATGTTCCTTCCGATACCTGATCATCTCCTCTACTCTACTAGTACTGTTTCTCCTCCTCCATCTGCCTTGCCTTGTCCTTGCATCCTTTCCATTTTCAGCCAGGAAAGGAAGAAGAAAAGCACAGAATTTAGACCGAGAGAGTATTAGGAGGGAGAATGGCGTGTGCTGCAGTACTCTGATGTCCCCTTTCTCTCATTCCTTCTTCCTTTCTCTCCTCCTCCAGTTAAACTTTAATGTGTTTTCCTGCTCAAGTACTCAGGGTAACTCCTCAGAAATGGCTTTGGTTGCAGAAACACCTGAGTGGTTGTAGTGTGGCTTCTGTGTGTATGTATGTGTGGTGGTATTGTAAGAGATTTAAGTGGTTAGTGGCTGTGTGTGTGTGTGTGTGTGTGTGTGTGTGTGTGTGTGTGTGTGTGTGTGTGTGTGTGTGTGTGTGTGTGGGTCAAAATATGATGTTGGAGTGGTGTTTACACGAGCGAGCAAAGCCACAGACAAATGTAGCCATTAATACCAAAACCCTTTTCCACTATTCGTCCATCTGCCTTTTTCCCATCCAGTCTCCTCTATAAACACGGACCAGGAAAACACACACACACTCTCTCCCTCTCTCACTGTCTCTCAGTATTGAAGGTTGAGGTGACCACCTTGAGAGTGTGTAATTGTTTAATAGCCTGAGGCTCCCATGTCCACCCCAGGGCCTTTGCTCGCTGAAGATCGATCAAATACTCTGTGCCGGTGACTAACCCGAAGACACACCGCGCAAAGGGGCTAACAGTGGTGCTGCTGGAGATGGACAGAGACAGTTAAAGGAAGAGAAAGAAGAGAGTGAGAGAGGAAGAGGTGCCTCATGGCGGCTGCCACCATGTGGCTTTAGCCATCTGTTGGCAGAGTCTAAAATTGATTAGCTCCACTCAATACCTGGTTTGCAAAGAGGCCTGCAGTCTAAACCAGCTCACGACACCAGCTCTCCAACTTCTATTTCTTACTATCTCTCATGATTTAAAACCTTCCCTAACTTGATTTAGACCCTAGCCCACAGTGTTTATAATCCTCAGTACTAAATTTAGATGTGAAATAGAGTTCCATTTAGACTGAAACAAAGCTACAATCAGTTTTACCGTTCTTGAAAAAAACTTTGCAGACCCTTGCAGATTGAGTAGCAACAGGAAGAACATTGTTCTAATGAGTTCAGAATCAGTCAGGAGCTGGAAGCTGAACACAAACACACACACTAACACGTTTTTTGTTTGTCGCTAGCTGGTTTACAGCTAATGCCTGTACAGTTGGAACATTGGCTATTTATCATAAATCAACACAGAGTGCTCAAACAGTCCAACAATCAAATGGGTGGAAATATTACCCACCACACCATCAAGGACTATCCTTAAATATGATTGAAAAAAAACAAAAAAAAAACTCTCATGCATTTTCATTCTCTCTTGAGACTTGTTTGTTATCAGATCAACTTTTTCTTTTCAGGTTTTTAAAGAGCTATTCTTGGGGTCTTTTGGAATTGCTCTGTTGAAATCCAGTGTTTACAAGTTACACAGTAAGGTGCATCATGCAATGCTGCATTTTGAAATACATTTGAAATAAATAAATGTGATAATAATGTTTTGCAGTCTCACTAGAAAATCACTAGAACATGTAACAATTGTTCTTAAATAAAGACTGAAAATCAAAACTGGATAATGAAACAAATATTTTGTGGGCAAGAAATTAAAAATAAATAAATGAGGCGGTCTATCAATTATCTCACAGGGCTGATACCCTGGGACCCTTAAAGCTCACGGTGTTTGTTGTAATAATTACTGTGAAACTAAATGTAGGTGGAATGTTGAATCTCCCATACAGACGGAAAAAAAACCCACAACCAGAAAATCTCAGTGTTGACACTTTGTGGAAGACACACTCATGTTATCCCTCTAGACACACCTTCCCTCACCCCTAACCCTCCTCTCTCTCTCTCTCTCTATCTCTCTCCCCTCCCTCCCTCCCTTTCTGTCTCTGCCCTCTTATCCCACTTTTCCCTCTCATCCTTGGGGAGTGCTCTGTGCCACCGTGGAGACGACAGATGGGGCTCAACATCATCCAGAGAGTGAGGGAGAAGGAGAGAGAGAATAGAGGGAGGTTGCATTCATTAGTTACATCACTTGGTATTGGAATATTAGTGCTAAAAGCAATCGGGCAACCCTTCATTAAATTAACTGGAGATGTAGGGAAGAGGAGGGTGAGGTGGAAGAAGGATTAGAGGGAGGCGAGGGAGGGAGAGACGGTGGGAGGCAGCACACTCTGCAAATGGGCCTAAATTAGTGAAGCAAAAACACCTCCATTAAGCTTGCATCTCTTTCCTCCGTCCTCCTCTAACTCATCTATCCCTCTTCCTTTCTCTCCCCTTCTTTTGAACACCTCCATCACCCTTACAAAAAAATCACTTTACCCACAAGTGCCTGCTCGGAACCTCTTTGAAATATGCATTTCATACTTTGTCCTCTAGGGTACTATTCAGAACTTTAAACATGCTTATATGAGTGGCAGAATGTCTTTGGTCCCCATATGCATCTCTGGAAGTACTCTCATCTTTCCTCTCTCTATCACTCTCTCCTCAGCAACTGCTCTCTTTCCTTTATGCAGTATCTCTCTCTCACCGCTGTTGTACCCTTCTTCTTCCCATCTCTCCCTGTTTCTCTCTGTCTGTCCCTCTTTCTCATCAGCCACCACATCTGACAAACCCCAATGTGTAAATCCAACGGCGGCCTGGCGTTTACCCTGGATATGGTATGTGAAGACACGCAAATATAATACAGAAACACGACCATGCATGTACTACATAAATGTACAAACTCATGCACATAGACGGTATAAGGACACATCCACACACACATACACACACAGATTCTGACGGTGGCAGAATGGTTTCTCTCCCTGCACAGCAACTTCGCTGCGTCTGCAAGGCCACTCTCCCTAATGGTGGAGCCTTTCACAGCTGTTGACTTCTGGAGAGGAAAACATGATCATGTCCACTGGTTATCAACTGATGCCTGATGCCACCCCTCACCTGCCACTGACCCTCCCACACAGGTATGTAGGTACATAAAAAGGTAGTGGCTTCCATATCAGAAAACATATGTGTACCAAAAATTCATGTAATTGAAAAATTAGGTCACTTCCTATTGGTGGAGGAAGATCAAAAGTAAAACTGAAACTTCCAGATGCAAATGGGGTCCCAGTGACTCTTGTGAGGTCTTAAATAGACAGAACTAAGCTCGGGACATGTTCCTTGAAAAAGATTCTCCTGGTTACTAGAATACTCTAGATATTCTAATTTATCATGTTTTAACAGATACTTTCCTGTATTATTTCCAGTGTTTTCAAGCAGAGCTTATTTTATACAACCGAACAACAAGTTCATCTACGTCATACATACATCCTCATTCTTCATACAACGCTCCTTTGTATACCCATGACTATTGAGATTGAGACAGACTGTGGTGCTGTACCATGCACTAAGGAAAAAATGTAATGAATTATCCATAAAAATGTGTACATGCCTGAAAATATCACAAACAGGTACCTCAAAAAAGCTGAAGCCTCTGGAACTTGTAGCGCCACAAATGAACATGCGACAAACAACTGCTGATGGTTAAACACGGTCTGACTGGATAAACTGTTGTTCATGAATGTGAAACAGACCTCTAAGAGTTGTTGATAGCAATTAAAACTTCAAAAAGCTGCATTTAAGTTGCCGGGAAAGCAAAAGATGCATTTAGCTCGGTACAGATCAGTCTAGCAGTTTAAAAGCAGGTTGAAAGCAAATGAATCTATTTTAACCAATGGCAGTCACAGTAGTAGGTGTATGGCTGCATTAGTGGCACTTACTGGAAGTAACCAAGTGAAAAGGGGAAGATGTAAAAATAAGACAATGAAGACCTCATTAGAGTTAACCTGTGTGCAAACAGTTGCCTGCTCACGATGCGCAGACTCAAGAACAACATGGGTATCCATTGGAGATTTCCGGCTATTCACAAGTGCAATATTCACCCAGCCTTTCAACCAGGTTTATCAACCAGCTCTTGAGAAAAATATCAAGTCCTTAGTTTTCATATACTCTACTTCAACCCTTGAGTACTTTGGCTCTCTGCTGTTTGACAAGCAACATACACTTTCAGTATACAAGCAAATACAGGTTTGCCTGAGCTTATTGCCAAATGTTTGAGTATCAAACAATAACCCTCCATAGACTTCAAAGGTGGCTAATACATTTTCCTCTGTTTCAACCTTGACTGGCGATCCTCTTGAGCTTGTCTGTGTTGCTTTTGTGACACCATTGACTAGTTGCTTTTACTGGTTGGGAGCACTGCTCAATAAGCTCACTCTTTGGCTTGTCTGAAGCTTGAGCAGCAAAGGGCCGCAGTGCCACAGGTTCTCTAAGTATTTCTGCTATTATGCGTTCAGGTTTAAATCTGAGAAATGCTGACACAGTCAGCCAGCTGTTAATAAGGCACCTCTAAGTCATATGAATTGAAAACAAGCTTAATTAAATGTCTGTAAAAGTATGAAGAAGCAGCTTCAGCTTGAGGCAGCGGGGACTAAAGTTCTATGATGGTTATGCTGTTTCCATAGCACAGATGCTGGATCGCCAGACCTCAGAGGCAACAGAGATAGTGTTTTGTTTCTAAATTAGACTGGATTATGTTTGGGAAATTGCAAATGTACAGGTGGTCAAATGAAATGTAACTCACCACGTAAGTCTAAACATAGCAAGGAGAGGGTGTGTGTGTGTGGGAACAGGCAAGAAAGAAGACCAAAATATATTAAAAACAAATATTGGAACTTGAACATAACATGAATGTTATGTTTTACTATTAGAGGCATGTTGTTTACTGGACAACAATCTATTTACATACACAGGTAAGATCAATAAAATATTTTTACATTGTATGAAATTTCAAGTAAATACAAGTAAACAGTGTACCCCTACAATGCGCTATGTCCAATCCACCCCAGCCCTCTGAGAGTCAAGTAAGACCAAAAAATGGAGTCAATCACTGAGACACAGAAAGGTTTGGAGCCAGCCTGACACAGGTGTCAAGCCTGGCCATAATCAATATAAGCTGTCACAACATTAAGTTAGCGACATGGCAATACAAACCTACAGCCAACTGAAGATGGGCATCCTCATCTGTCCTTACTCAAACAACCTCCTGGATGAAATATGGTTCATTACTGTATGATGCTCTGCTATGACTCTGTGTTTATGGAATAAGGGGATGGGAAGTAAGAAAAGAACTGGAAGTAGGGGCGAAGGAATAAATACCGATCTGTTTTCCTCAGCAGGAATAAACAAAGGCGTTCACTTGTCAGCCTGCAAGAAGGGCACACTGTTTATGCAGTGCAGAAAGAAAGACACACACACACACACACACACACACACAATGGCAAATCTGGAGATGGTGCTGTAAAAATGGGGGAATTAGCAAAGGAGACAGGTCAAAAATATCTATGTATTCCTGACACTCTCAGCACATGATGTGTGCCCGTCCTTTACATGGCTGTGAGTCTAAATTACAGTATGTACACTGAAACATTTAAATATCACTTCCTACTCATCTGTTCATTACAAGATAATACATCATAGAAAGTTAAAAAGTCGAATACTGTCAGATATTTTCCTTATGACCATGTAAAATATCAAATCAAAGCAGTGATATGTGAGATTTTTGATATTTGGAACACTGCTTTACTATATAACGGCTGTGTTCCTATAGGAGATGGTGGTAGAGGATTATGTTTCCAGGACAAAAGAAAAATAAGTTTGGGGAGAAAGAGCAGCAGCACAAAATCAGTTTAGTGCCTACAGCTTGAATTTCTTCCCATTCTTTCTGTTTTTGCTGCTCTAATGTTGTATTTGGGATATTTAGTGTGCAGAAAGCAGCTGTAGCTATTACAATACATTTATTTTGTGGAGGCTGCATCTGACATACATTGTATTTCAACGGCAGCAGAGAGATGTAGTCAACAAGGATGATGAGGCATAGTGCAAGCACTTGACTGTCAATCTGTGCTCATACAAACTGTCCATGAGTGGGTGTGTGTGTGTGTGTGTGTGTGTGTGTGTGTGTGTGTGTGTGTGTGTGTGTGTGTGTGTGTGAGGCCAACTCCAGAGAGAATGTATCAAGACTAGAATGACTTTCAACTGAAATGTATATGAGATTCAAATTACATTCTCTTTTTCCTCTATACTCTCCCCGCACTCCTCTCCCCCTTCCTTTGTCTTCTGGGAGCCTTAGTCAGCTAAGCTCAGATGTAAAAAGATTTTCTTCTCTCTCTGTCTCTCTCACTCACACACACAAAAATACAAACACACACACATATATATATACACGCACACACATATTTTTAGTCAAAGGGCAGTTGGATGTAGGTATCGGTATAGTGGTCAAATAAAAAGTGAGTCAGGTTTTCTATTTTGCCGCAAGTGTTGATGTAGAGGTCAACCATGACCTGTAGTATGGCAGCTTATCTCCTTAGCTCACAGGATGATAAGTCCTCACATTGGTCTGAATCTGAAGCATGAGAACTGAGATTAATGTTTTTATGTATGTTTTTGGATTTACAAATCCAATTTCAAAGCAATAATTTAACATTTTGCTAAATATACCTGTTTCCTCTTGACGAGTTGAGCGGGAAGATTGATACCACTCCCAGATCTGTCCATTAAATATAAAGCTACCCACCAGCTTGGCGGTGAGCTTAGCATAAAGCATGGAAGCAAGGAAACAGCTAGCTGGCTCTGTCAACAAAACCACATTCTACCACCCCACAAAGCTCTTTAGTTAACACGTTATATTTAGTTTGTTTCATTTGTACAAAAGCCAAAGATGTAAAAATATTAGCAGTTTTTACAAGGGTTATGTGCTGGGCTATTTCTTGGCTAGTAGCCCTGGGTCATCACCATGAAACCAGTGGAGACACCAAAACTTACTGTGAAGTTACTGGAGTTGATCTTGGTATTAACTACAGCTTCTTTTGGTAGACTCGTGTAAGTTCCTCTGTGCGTGGGGGTTCCACTGTTGTCCAAAACCAAAAAACACATCAGTGAGTCACACAGTTGCAATGGGCGTACATGTTCCTTGATTACCATGAACACTAGCACAGCAGTTTATTTTGAACAATCCCACATGGGTCCTGCTGCCATGGTCGCACTACTACAACAAATCTGTAGCTGCCTCCACAGACAAATAGTGAATCTTGATGAAAACATTTCCTAAATTTCTGATGACCAGCTACTTAAGGAATTATTTGTTTTGGGGTTTTTAACATGAAGTATACATTTATAACAGTTTAAGTCGTCTTTAGTTTGAACAAATATACTTAGGGCTGAGAGCCATAGAAAACTGGGAAAGAGAGAGACTGGTAAACACTTTTGGTCTTTTCATTGGATTTGGTGACAGTAACAAAATATGGAATACCACCTGCCTTATCCTGTGTAATTTAGTTTGGGGTCCCTTAAATTCACAGAAGCCAAAAATGTGTGACATATATGAATAATAATATGAGTGATTTAAATATGTGGCATGAAGTGCTATTCAGGCAAAAAGTGTCACGGTTATAAAACTGGACTTGAGTAGTGGTGAGACGATGGCTCAGTGAGGGTTGACTAGAGGAGGGAGAGGTGAGAGGAAAACACAGGAGAATTCCTCCCAAGATATGTTTATAACTCACGCCATGTTTTATTCTCTCCAGTGAGACAGAGTGGGGAAAATTAAAGCACCCATTGCCCTGGGCATTGTAAAACAATAGCTATGCACATAGAACAAAACAAGACAGAAAAAAAACACTGCACTGAAAATGGGTACAGTGAGAGCAGGCTAGGAGAAAATAAGTAGGTGAGGAAGAATAGGAAGAGGGCGAGCCACGCTGAAATAGCAGAAGGAAGGAAAATATTAAAACAAGGGGTGGTCAGGTGGGCCTGATAGCGCTTGGGAGGAATCATCTCCAGTCAAGCAGTAGAGAACCCTGGGAGGCGGAGTAAAAGGAGAAATAGAAACAGAGACTGTAATTGCCAATTGCAAACAAACCAAATAAAAGGGAACATGAGGACAAATCTGAAACTGTCTAATATGGATCAGAGCTACTTGCATCATTTGTCGCAGTGCCCAAATAAAGTGCAATGAAACTTAAAAAACACCATTGGCAAAACAACACTTTTCATGTATTTATACTCCACCCGACTTCTATAGACAATGATGTAGTGTGTGTGTGTGTGGAAATGTCTGTGTGTGTGCTGATATGCTGGCATATGTCTTGTGGGAGTCTGGGGGCATCCCATATCGTCCCAGAGGGCCCATTGATTAGCTATTAATAAAGCACAGAGATGCCACTGCTCACAGGAGATGATGAGGCTACTCTCTCTCCTCACACACACACAAAGACACACACAATGGAAGCTACACAGTTTAAATTAACAGATATGGCAGAGGTGAGGTGAGGTGGGGGTGGAAGAGCAGGACGGGGTAAAAGCAGAGAAAAAAGCCCATCAGAAAAGAAAAAAACTGGACAGTGAAAAAAGGGAATCTGAGTAGGATTCAAGCAAAAAGGAAGAGCAGGTAAATTGTGCTAATCTGTTTCACCTGTCTTCTTACTCCCCTACTAGTTATTCTACCCCACACCACACACAAAAAAACCCTTCTTTCACTTTGAGGCTCTCTATCTTTCTCTGGCTGCCTCTGCCCGTGTCCATTGTGTGCTGCATGTCAGAGCTCTGTTGGCTGTCTCCGTCCTGTCTTTGATTAGCCATGATCTATGAGCCAGTGAAAAAGTAAATAGGAAAAGTGGCCAAGCTGCAAGGAAGCCGGACAAGAGAGGTAAAAGGAGGAGCACTGGCAGCTGATGGATATGACTCTGGTGAGATCAGGACACATCCCAGTGAGAAAAAGAGTGAGAGAGTGTGAGAAACAGAGAGAGACTGATGCGTCAGGCAGGACACATTTGCATCTCTCATTCTGCTTTATTTGCTGCAGTTTTCATCCATTTTGTTCCTGGTTCCTCACCCTGCTTCCTCCCTCCTCCTCCCCTCCTCCTCCTCCTCCTTCTCTCTCTGTCCCTCCTCGGCTACCCTCCCTCCTTCCCCTAGCATGTACATCTTCAGGTCACGGGTCGTTAAGTCAGCTCCAGAGGGGATGTGTTGGAACAGGATATCTCTCATATTGCCCTGCCCCCACCACGCTACTAAAACACACAAATATGCACAAACACATGCAAGTCTGCAACCACACACACAAATTCTCCATTCTCTTTCTTTTTCTCTATTTATTAGTCTCTCTCTTTCTTTTTAAAACACACACAGTGAAAGACTAGACAAGTTTCTGACCTGTTGGTCAACCTACTCATTAAATGATAAGATCATAGCGCGCAAATTCATCATTTGCTTGACAGTGCATGGAGCAAATTCACAGTGCTTCATGCCAACACCTTATCATGCACTGTAATGCTACATTTTCATTATCAATTCATCTGCAGATTTTTTTCCCAAAATTCAGTCAAAAATAAATGAAAAAACACCCATCACAACTTCCTTAAGCTTAGGATGAAGTCAACAAAAGTCTAAAACCCAAAGATATTCAGTTAACAATTATATTTGCCAAAAGAAGCAGCAAATCCTCACATTGGAAAATTGCAAGAAAGAAAGTTTGGTATTTTTATTTTGGTTTAAAAAATTATTGCAACAAGTGATTGATTATCAAAATAGTTGCAGACTATTTTTCTGTTGCTCAACTAACTGATTGAACAACCAGTCATTTCAGCTCTAATACACTTGATTGGCCACTCAAGTTAAGGGGAAGGAACCAGTGTGAGTGTGCTTATTCTGTCATGCAAGATTTCAAAGACTGATATCTGTTTGATGATGGTTTTTTTAAAAAAACATTCTACTTTATTAAATAATGGCTATGATACGATTATAATGGAGTCACACCTCTGGAATATATTATAGTCTCTATGCCAGGGCATCATGGCAGCCTGACGACTCACCAATAACTGGAATTTTTAGATTTTTTGGTAGCAAAAAATATTTTTATTATATTGCTTGTAAACAAATTAATGATAACTGTTAATATAATATCTTTAAGTAAACAAAACCTGGTGTTGCTAGGTTTATTTTTGGATCTATTTTAGGTGATTGAGCCATATTCATCCACAGCACAGATATGGTTATCTTTGAAAAGTCTCCTGTCATATTTAGCAAATAATTCCCAACCGAAAACAAAAGGACAAAGCTGCATATTATCTCGGGGTGCTTACCACATAAAGATAGTGTGCGATCTAATTTTCATACTTTTTAGATAAAGCTACAGTAAGTACCTACCTTCCCATAACTAAGGTGAACTGGATACTGTTGGAATATGGATGTTTCTTATCCATGTCAACTTCAGATGACCAACAGACCAATTTTAGGTAAAGGTCACATAAAGCAAATTTCAACTCAAGCACAAGTGACAAACACGGTCAGGCTCTAGCAAATGCTCGGATGCAAAGTCATACACACACAAATCCAGTGCACACACATACAAATGTAGATACACACACCTCTCTGCCATGGTTGTTGTGCACTGTCAAAGCACATTAGATTGCAAGGTGGTGTCAGTGGGATAATTAGAATAACACATCCACTGTATTCTTCATTATGTGTGTCATCTTCACTTACTGGCTGTGGTTCCTCACTGACACACCCCCTCCCCCTGATACACACACACGATCTCACCCCACCCTACAAGTGACGTGCTTTTTTAGGCAAGTCATGATCCCCATTAGTGATGGCCTCAAGTATAGATCTGATTGTCTGAACCCCCATCATGCATTTTTCCCTAATTAGTTCCTTGGGCCGGGGGGAGGAGGCATGAGCGCAAAGTTGAGGCACAGCATCACTGTTTGAGGAAGAGGGTGTTGGCGAGGAGATCACGGTGTGTGATGAGTAATGCTCTCGGACGTCGGTTCTGCAGTTGGCAAACTATGTGACAGCGATTCAGTGCCACTGCTGGCACGTACTTACGATACTACTATTGTAAGTATATATGCAGGAGGATACGACGAGAAATGTATCCGTTCAAGATGCAGAAGCACCGCCACGTTGCAAACAGAGGCACAAGCAACGATTTTGTGCGCAAACAACTGCAGGGTGGGGTGGGGGGTTTATAGTATAAAATTAAAAGCGTGACGGCCGGTGGGTCAGAGACAAACAGAAACGCATGGACAAATTCACATACATGCACTGGCACACACCTTGGCCGTGTGTGGTTAATGAATAACTAACTAGCAGAGAGGAAAGGGAGCCATCTTCTCTGAGTAAGGCCAAATGAATTCGCCGAAGCGCTATGCAAATGTTCCCTGGGCTAACGAGACTGCCTGCATGATTGGAGTGCCATTGAAATTCTCCTCGTGCACAGCCCTCTCTCACTTCCTACCTCCCTCCCTTCTTCAGTCTCCCTCCATCTCTCCCGCCATTTCAATCTCTACACAGAACATCCATGTTCCTGTGCATATACAGTGTCTATCTGTCTGTCTATCTATCTATCTATCTATCTATATACCTATCTATCTATCTATCTATCATATTATATTACAAATAACCTGGACATTTATGTCTCAGTGAGTCTTGAAAGCTACAAATCATGATTTCCTTTCAACACTCAAATCATGTCATCCACACAAATAAACACTGCGGCCCTATCAGTGCCTGGACAGCAGTGAATGCCCCTGTGTCTTACTCTGTCATTCTGTCTGTCTCACTAACACAAACACACACACACACACACACACACTCACACACACACACACGCACAGAGTCCGCTCAAACAGAGCGAGCTCAGAGTCGCTCTGCACCTGTTCTCTCTGTAAAACATCCAAACACGAGTGCTGAATAAATAACCCAACCTAACACACATCACTGCCAGGTTCACACACGCACACACACAAACCACAGCCCATAAACACACATCAATAAGTAAACACCACAGCTACCCCGTGCCCTCTTATGTCCCCTCCCAACACCCTCACACTAGGTACAAACTGTCACCATCCTAAAGACAAACACACACATTGATGCGCATGATGTTGTGTAATGGCTAATGGTCAGATACTAGCAGGGATAAATAAAAAAGAAAGTCAAGGAGAAAGAGATGGGGAAAAGGGGCATTAAGATGCATCTTTAGTGGCAGGACACTGCAGCTTTAGAGCCCCTGGTCTCCTCTTCCTCCCTTGGGTGCTGGGGACAGCAAGAAAACAAAACACACACCTCTTTCTGTCCATCTGCCACATCCTCTCACACGTCCTCTCATACCTACCCGCCTTATTCCATCATCCCTCCATCCTATGCCCACTTTGCCATCTGCACAATTTAGCATGTCATGCTTTTGTGCCACTTTGTCTTTCTTTTTCTGCCTATTCTGCCATTTTTTGTGCCTGTCCGTTGTTCACTTTCAGGTTTGATGGAGTGGAAGGAAAAGACGATGCTTTGTCATTTCGCCATCTCACTAATAAGTGCCTCTAGAAAGGAAGGCTGAGAGAGGGGTAAAGTTGGACGAGTGGATAAACAGAGGAGTGGGGAGAGTATGGGGCCTCTGCAGAGTGGCGACAAAATGGAGACTGGGACAGAAGCTGCAGCAGCTGTGGTGACGCTACACTTCACAGAGAGAGAGAGGCAGTGTGTGTGAAAGAGAGGGGGGATTAAACAACCTCAATCAATGAATGCAAAAATACAGACGTCACACTTTTCCACTCCCTCTTCACCCTTGACGCTCTCCCTCTCTCTCTGTGTCTCTCCCACTACATCAACCAATCAATGACTCAATTAGCAGATAAATCAATAAATCTATCTATCACTTTGTGTTATTCTTTTGTGGTGTTCGGTCATTCCGTTGTCCCTCCATATAATAAAGCAGAAAAGTGGAGGTAAAGTACAGTCTGCATGAAGCCACATGAACTTTTAAACAACTTATGATTAATAGTATTATAATATTTTTCTGATGATGTAAACATTATTTTTAAAATGTAGCAGATTGCATAAAATTAAAATAACAGCAAAACCAAGTTGGCAAAAGCATATATTCCTTAGCCTGATTTATTACTGTAATATGACTCACACTGTCAATGTTTTCTTCATTATTTAAAGGAGCATGTTGATCAGTTGTCATCTTCAACTGCAGTGTGTAATATGATTCATATGAGCATTATGTTTGTGTCTGAGGAATTTCATAAACAAAAAGCTACATCTAATGTCACTGTCACTGAAATTGTACAGTAGTGATCCAATTTCTTCATTCGTTTCAAATTAAGACAAAATAAAACACTTTGTTTAAAAACACATTTAAAAATTGTACTCTGTCCTTAAATTTGTTTTGAAATGTAACAACAGTTTGTACTGATTTTACTCTTACTTAATGCCTTCAAACATATCTTTGGCAATTCTGTAATGACCCACAAACCACACACACAGCATCACCATCCTATTGACGCATGCACCATGAAACGCATAACTTATAAAATCACATTTAAAGAAAGAAAGAAAGAAAGAATAAGTGTTAAAAAGATTTATCTCCACATTTGACAGTAGAGACATGTATATCTACACTACCTGTCACTGCATTGTACATAAACATGCAGCTATGTCCTCTGTGTGTGTGTGTTTGTGTGTAAGTGTGCAAGCGCACGCGCACAAGTGTGGCAGAGCTGAGTCGTGGTGATGCACTAATAAAAATCAGGCAGCGATGCATCCTCACACCTTCCTCATTCCGCCCGCCGGTTCGCACCCGTTGCCATGGTGACCAGATAAAACTCACACTGTTTTAAGCTCCAGCTGGAGGAGGAGATGGATACTAACGAAGTGACATGAGTGCGCACGCTCGCTCACTCATACACACACACACACACACACACACACACACACACAGGCGCAGGCACACACGCAGGCACATACGCATACACTAACACAGATGAAGTTCCTTCATATACATCACGTCAGCAGAGCATCCTCTTTCAGTTCCCTAACTGACAAGCAAACAAATGCTAATTTTCTAACCGACAGCAACACCAGCAAACCATCAATTAGAGGGAGAGACATGGCTAGATAGAGATAGCAGGAGAAGAGGAGGTATAACATGGGAGTAAAAACCAGGATAGCCAGTCAACACACAAAGCTGTCCTCTGTTTGACTGTCTGTTTGTCTATCTATCTGTCTGCCCCCCTTCCTCCTCCCCATTGCTTCTTGAACGGGCCTCAACGCAAACAGATCTGGCTGTCAAATAGTGACACGACACCCAGGCAGGGTCGTCTCGCAGTGAGGCCAGCTGTCAGCAAACACGCTCCTGCCTCTTCATCAAAGCCCATTCAAACTCAGCTTTATTGACCAACACGGCCGTCTGTATGACATGTGTCATCCTGTCAAGCTGATACCTTGGCATGCACTGTCCCTAATAAATGGCAAACCACTAGAGCATCTCGAGTGCTATCAAAAGAGAGAAAGCTGTACATGCCACCAGGAGCTGATAGATAGAGTGAGTGGATGGATGGATGGATGGATGGATGAGGTGCGTAGTGGAGTGTGGCTGGGCAGGGAGGGGCGCACATGTGCACTCTGTCTGCGCTGCGTGTGTGTGTGTGTGTGTGTGTGTGTGTGTGTGTGTGGCCACGATGCTGACACAGGCCACCAGTCTGTACCAGGGAGGGAGAGAGATGAGAGGAGGCTTCGAGCCAAAGATGGACGGAAAGAAGAAGAGGAGCACTGTTTAACTAATAAGACCTATTCATCAGCCCTGCAGAGAGAAAGAGAGAGAGAAAGATGGAAAACAAAAAAGCTCTGAAACCTTTTCAAATGCAAATTCAGATGGTGTAGGACAACTATAATCATTATTGAATAACCTCACAATTATTTTCTTAATTAATCGATTCATTGTGTCTATAACATTGTCACAGAATAGTAAATAATGCCAAAGGTGACACCATCATGTCTTGTGTTGCTCAATCAACAGACCATAACCCAAAAATACTGAGTTTACGATGAGAAGCAAAATTAAGAAAAATAGAGACGATTAAAATTGCCAATAATTTTTTTGCTGTTGATAACTGATTAAATGACTACTCACTCCACTATAAAATGGTGTTTTATTGTGTTTTACAGTTTATTTAAGTATATCTAATGAGAATAAATGATTAAATGTCATCAATAATAATTTGTTTTTCCATTTCTTGAACATCTGAACATGATGGCTGATCATTCTAAACTTATTTCTACATAAAATTATTGATAAGAATATTCTATATATATCATGTGTTTTATTATGGTCATATGTTCATAGGGCAAATCATGTCTTTTTTTATTTTTTATTAAAGCTTATAATGACTTATCCAGATCAGAGAGCTGCTCATGTGAACATGTGCGTGTGGTCATGCTAACACACATGCTCTTGTTCGTTCATATGTGCATGTTTTACCGACCGCGTCCATCAGTTGATCAATAACATACTCCCATTGAGCTCTTACCACACAGCCATGATACAGTGGCTTGTACAAACACACACACACACACGCTAACACACAGAGCGATCAGTCAAACAGACTGGCCTGCTCTCACCACTCTCACACTGAGGGATCCGTGACAAGAGAGAGGGGAATCCAACAGCAAGCTTTATCGATCCAGACTGGAAACCCCCCTTAGGCCACAAACACACACACACACACACACGCGCGCGCACGCACGCACACACACAGAAGCAGACACACACTACAGCTGTGCTGGATCAATGAGTGCTCCCGTGTGAAGGACAGAGCCATACAAAGAGGTACACAAATGCAGACACACACACACCTCCATAGACACACTCGCACACACTATTGAGAGGGATGAAAGGGCTGCTCGGTATCAGAGAGTGAGATAAGGGGCAGAGGGAGCAATACGTATCATCTGACCTAAACAGTCTCATCTGACACCCTGCAATTTGCCATTGCTCCGCGGAGCAAATGTTAACACTGCACCACACAAGCCTGCGCACACACGCGCACACTCACACAGCACACATAAACACCAATGCACAGGCATACAGCAGCATGTAGGAGGCTCAGTTTCAAACTAATATTATTATTCCTCAGTTAAACATCGAATGATCTGAACCGAGGATCAGATGGAACAGAGAACAGCTCCAGACACAGCAGAGCCCTAGAGGTGTGGCTGCTCCCTTTCGGGTGACTGTGATGAGCAGCTAAACAGATCTATCACTCATCAAATTAGATCCCCCCCAGCCCATACACACCCCTCTGTCCTTCACACACACACACACAGCACAGCACATGTCTACTAATGCCTGATTTATCCCTGTAACACAGCTATTAACCACAGTGGTGTCAGTTAGAGAGTGAAGAGCCAGGGATGTGCCAGGCAAAGGCCATTTCATCAGACTTGTTTTTGACTGATTGGAGCTTTTTTTTTTTTTTTTTTTTAAACCTCCCTGCATCTTCTCTCACTGACAGAACAGGAGCCGTCAGTGACACAAATAAATTGATTAGTATCGATTAAAGGCTGTCAACAATCACATGCAGGGCAAACTAGGAGGAAATCTCCATTACAATAAAATTGGCAAGGAAATCACTTTTTTACGATACTGACATAGCTCAGGATTTGTGGTTTGGGATTTATTCAGTCTAAAAATAACAGGAGAGATTTCTCATTTCTCTAAGGGCAAATGTTGCTGAGTCCACTGACATATTGGGATGACATTAGATCATTTGCTTTCCATTATTACCCACCAACTGATCAAACACAGCGAGCACACATCCAGCCAAATAAAACTCACATGGTTATATGAATAGAGTTTGCAGTGACAGTGCATTTCAGCAAGAGAGGCAGAATTGCAAAAGGACGGCAACACAAAGTGGATGCAGGGCTGCCTCCGCCTGCATATTGACTTAGTTTATGTTTTTGTGAATCTTTGATGACTACCTCAGGCTGAATTGCCTACCTGGGACGATGGAGACGGTGTCTTTCTCCCAAGACACCACGCTGACGTACTCCTGGACGGCTGAGGGGATGAGGCACTTGAACACGGCAACATTACCCCGCATGGAGCGCTGGTCGGCCACACGGACTGTGTAGGGCTCCCTGAACACTGGTGTGTGGAGAAAAGAGCTGAAGTTAGACAGTGGAGGGATGTTGGTTGGTGGTAATAGTGGTGGTCTCAGAGAGGGGGACTGAGGCTCCACAAACCTTGATCTTTAGTTTTAACCAATGACACACAACTTAGTGTGATTAAACAACTACAAGTAATAATTATTTTAATCAGAGAGTTGTCAGAGAAGGATATATAGGATATAGGATATATCTTCAAACAGCTTGTTTTGTCAGACCAACAGTCCAAACCCCACATATATTCAATTAATAATGATATAAAACATTGACATCACATTTACGTACACATTTAAGTTGGAACCATTGAAAGTTTGGCATTTTTGGCTTTTAGGATACTAAACCATTGATACATGGTTCTGATGTGACCATGCAATGTTGTACCTCATGGTAGCATTTCCCAGAGCCCAGAGTGAAATCTTCATGTTGCTTGTTGTGTCCAAACAACTGCACAAAACCCAAGGATATTCAATTTGTAATTATATTAAAGAGAGTAAATGACATGTTTTTTTCAGTCAGCAACTTGATTAATCAACTCACTGGAGTACACAAGAGTAACAGTTCATTCTTCTCTAGTGCACATATTGACACAATGCAGCTGACATCTTTCTGTCCTGTTTAACCCATAGTAAAGGCAGGGGCAGGTCTCATAAACAAACTCATCTGGTGTTCTGCCCCGCCACATTAGGCCAATGTTTCTCTCTTTAGCCCCAGATTTGAACCATGATCGTAAGGAGGGTTGACTTGGAGCCGTGTTGAAGGGGATACGCAGTGAGTGGCCCTCGGCCTTTTAAAGAACAACGCCACAGATGCTACGAGACGGTGAGCAGTGGAGGGTTGCTCGCGGCCGATGTAACTGTCACATGCAGGCGCCAGGCAGCAAAAAACACACCCCCTGCACATGGCATGCAGAGCACTGTGAATCTGTGCCAGTGTACAGAAAGGATGGTGGTGATTAAGACGGGCTTAATGATGAAAACAGTAGCCTGTAGCTAACCAAATTATCTCTCCAGTTAACTCTGTCACATTTAGATTAGTGAGAAATGTGAAATGCTGAATCAGAGCATAAATTTTCATTAAATAAATTAAGTAAAGTGAAATTAAATTAATGGATTATTTTGGTGAGGAGGAGAGACAGGTAGTTCAAGGGCATGCTAGCTTGACTGACTGAACAGGGAGCTGCACTTTCTAAACTGAACTGAGCTGAACTGTGTGGGCTTTCACTACACCCTGATCTCATTTGTATAAAGGGATGTTGCCAAATGTTTCCCCAGTAACCCTGACACATACAGAAATGAGGATACTTGACATGAGTAAGATGAAAAAAAAAAAAGAATAAATTACAGAAATCAGATGGGGTCTCAGGCTGTTGTTGGGGAGTGTCTCTGTCATGACAATCTAACACAATCTATCAACCAGGCTTCCCTTCGAAATGAGGACAGTAATGGCTTAACAATGTAAAATACACACACACAGACACACAACACAGGGAGTGGCCCCACCCTCCCGTGTGTTCGCTCTCTCCCCCAGCTCTCCAGTGATATAATTAACGCCTAGCCTGAAGGCCAGTTTCCTTGGTCATTAATAATGCTTTATGCCAGCCACCACTGTCACTGGAACCCAGTGGAACCAAAGCCAATGTCCTTGTCCAAATGGTGGGGAGTCTTTCACCTTAAAGTCCGAGGTTTAATCTCCCAAGTCTTTGTCTGATTCTGTCCATTGCTTTTACATTGTTCTACTTTTTCATAATTGGCTGAACCATGGACCCTTTCTTTCTTCTTTCCTGACTCGTGAAGGAGTAAAGATTGGAGTAGAGTAGGGAGTATTCTGTCAAAATTTAACCTTGCATCATACATTGTATGTGACCATGGTCTTTAGACCAGTTGTGGTGTCACCATGCTACTTTGTATCTCAGCTAAACTGACGGTTGCCGTGAGATATTCTCCTGAGAGCATATCACCTGACACACAGGCCACTAATCTGTGCCGAAAGCCTCATTTGTAAAGAAATCAAAGCTAAAAGACAAATAATTCCAATCAAATCTTTATTTCAATTCTTCATTTAAACAGCCCCTGCTTCCCATTGATGCCATCTACCTGCAGATCAATAGCCAGAATCGACTGAGTAGCCTGGGCTGTTGTGGCTGAGCCAATTCTTTCAATCATTTATTTACTCCCTGATTGACCCTGCTGTCTCTCATCAATAGCAGGGAAAATCCCCAATGCCCACTGAGCCTCTCATAGAGTGTTTAAAATCAGCTTGACAGCTTGTAAATGTTTGGGGCAGTGATGACAGTCATCACATGTCAATTCAGTAGAGGTTTAAATCCAGTCAAGGTCAACTCAGGTTTGTACTTCCTGTACTTTGACCCCATGCTTGTCCTACACTTGCTGACCTTCACAAACGTGTTGTTTAACCACTCCTCTCCCCATTCAAACCAGTCAAATAAGCCCTGTGTGGCAACATGCCCTTGTGCACAACCATGTAACCAGCTCCAGTAAGAGGCAACTGTTGTGATAGCATTGTCATTTAACACACGTTCCTCTTCCAAGATATGAAAGACACAGAGGGAAAAAAACATTACATATTCATTCTCTTGAGCCTTGTGACAGGATGCAAATGGTAACCCAACTGATTTGTGTGTAAATTGCACTCCCCCTCATCGCATGCGCAGCAGAATCATTAGGATGTTACTGATGCCTGACTATATGCAGCCTGGTTGCTTAGGAACGAGCTAAAACATGGGTCTGGTGCACTGGGTGCACTGGGAGGCAAGTCCTGTATCACTGTCGCTTCAATAATTAACGACGGGGAAACCAAATACTGCATTTACTTATTCATAAAGCGAGCAGCAAAAACACAAAGAGGGAGACAGAGAGAAGGGAAAAAAAATAATGAAATACAGGAGAAATGAGTGGATGCCGGTTTCATTAATGAAGGGATAAGAAAGCAGTTCTTGTGTATCAGGTTCAGGGACCTTACTTACTGTATTAGTAAGGAAATGTCAGCCGGAGAAGAGATGAGGAGGGCAGATGGAGGAAAGGGATCTAAGCACCTGCTGTCTTGGCCCGGGCCTACGTAGGTTTGTGCATTTTAGTTGGGACAAAAGGGAGATGAGGTGATCTGACTGAACAGGTGTCCTCATTTCATTTTATAAATATTGGGTGAGGTAGTGTTGGGTGCACAAGACATGAAACCCTGGGTCTCAGGCAGATCACTTGTGCAAAGCGATGATGACTGTGATGTATGTGCGAAAGGTGTGCTTTCATTTTTAGAGTTAAGTCACATATTTGTCATTGCGTCCTTTGACTTGTGACCAAAAGTGAAACTGGTTTTTGTATCCTAAAGAGGAGAAAGTGAAGAAAAAATAAAAGGAGAGGAGAGGAGAGGAGATCCTTAAAAATACAATAAAACCTTATTCCTGGAGCTATAGATGCTGCCACACTCCTGGATATTTAACGCACATACAAAATGCTTTGCTTTAGGAGTTAGGGTCCAGTTCACAAAAATGGCTTACCACTGAATATTTTTGTCAATGTGAAATTGATTTTTCTTTTTTCTGTGATAATACTAGGTTTGACAATAGACAGATTTATTTTGGAAACCCAACCAGTTGCTTTCTTTATCCTTCTGAAACTTAAACAGTAGGAAGAGCAACAGCGTTGAACTAGGCTGAAATTAATGGACAATAAATATATGAAAAATATTATGTTTTTAACAATTACTGAGCTTCAGAGCCACCAACCAAATATGTCAAAGTTCAGCTACCCAAGTGACAGGGATGTTAAAGAAGAACTACGAAGAAATGTTTTAAGAATAAAACAACTTATATGGGAGAAAATATTTTTTTCTTGAATTAAATTAAACTCCACATTAATCTAAGGAAGCTACAACCCTGTCTATTCCTCAAACCATCCATTTTCAGTTCACTGGCATGCTTGCATAATGACTACAAGAGTAGGAGGAACCTGAAGAAGAAAAGCAATGTCAGTACAGCTTTATATTATAATATATATCATATCATAATCTGAAAACTTTAACTTCTGACAAAGCATTTCATATTTTTGCATTTTTGAGAACTAACTACTCCATTTGTTTTGGTTAGGCTTGTGTTCTTAGGGCAGAAAAAATACTCACATGAAATGGACATAATAGCTTTCTTAACAGGTCAGTTAGGGTGAAGACAAAGTGAAGCAGATATGATGATTGTTCTGCAACTATTGGTGCAAAACAACGATACCTTTAATGTCTATGTGTATGGTAGCAGTAGAAAGTGGGAGTGAGTAATAAAGAAGCATTAGAAAATAGTTCACATTTTGTCTACCGTCTAAGCATCCAATGTATTCAATTAATTTCCATATGGTATAAATCAAATAGCAGACTCTTGAAACTCCCTTGAATTGTGTAATGCATGACACTAAACATCAAGTCATAGTTTTCATTCATTTGTGTCATAGTTCTAACTATGTTCCAACTATCTAACTGGCTTGGGGTAACATATATAACTGAATTACTATGTGAAAATAAGTTGTAAAAATTTGCCAGCTGATTTTTTTTTACCATACAGAAATGATTGGAAACCAGTGGCTGTCTTCTACAACATGCATTTAAAAATGATCAGCAGTATTCAGCAGTCAGTTCTCATGATACTTTGAGGGCCTCTGTCTGAGAATAAACCAGTCCAGAATGAAGACCAAATTGTATGCACTTGAAATTGTTTTGGACTGCAATCAAATCTTATTCTGAAATCTTTCAAACTAAGTAACATTTTTAACCAAAAAAACAATAAATGTGTGCAACAGACTGGTCTTTAGAGAGACACTATCAAAGGAGCTTGAGTAAAATAAATACAGAAAAGTAGACTGGTTGGAATGTCAGTGCCAAATACAAACATATACAGGAAAAAAAGCAGCCCACATAGTGATTTTCATAAATGTAGAGCCATCCAGACAGGTGCTAGTGCTATTATTGGACCACAATCAGCATGCATGGGAGAGGGTGAGAAAGAGGGGGAGGGATAGAGAGAGATGTGAAGATGTGAAGTGAAGAGAAGAGAGAGAGAGAGAGAGAGAGAGAGAGAGAGGGAGAGGGAGGGAGAATGAGACGGATGGCGATGGGGGTGATGGTGGTGGTGGGGCAGATTTTTTTTGGGTGGGGGGGTGGGGGTGGGGGGGTGTCACACTGCGAGCTGTCAGCTGTCATCATTCTCCTGTGCCACCTGAGACAGGGCATGCCACACCCTAGCGCTCACGCCTCTGTCGCCCATGGCAACTGCAGGGTTGTGTACGAGTGTGAGCGTGTAAGTGAGCATGTGTGTGCGCGCTGTGTAGGACTCTGGAGGTAATGAGGTGCACACACATGCACGTGAGCCCTGGTTATGGAGCTGTGGAGTTGTGGTTGCCTCAGCATTTAATTGATTAATTGTTGTAATTATTTGGGAGGGAAGGTCATCCCAACACTGAGGCTGGCGAGAAGGTCACTCTCACGCTGGAGGGACTGTCTTCCTCTGGGGACCACACAGGCCATATGGGTGTGTTTGTGTGTGGTGGTGAGGAAGAGAATCCAGCAGCATTTTGGAGAATGATTTTACATGTGTGAGGTAGGGAACTGCTGACTGTTTCTCCATGCAGGATTGATCAACACAGTCAAAATGTCTGCCTGGCTATTACCATGACCTGAAAATCCACTTTTTTTCACGATTCTGTTCACATCTTTCCATGTCTGTAGCTGACTCTCCAAAATCTTTCTTGCCAAACACCCTGACAAAGAGCTGGCAACTAAACGGCAAGAGCCAGCTTGACGAAAATGGCTGTGTGTGTGTGTGTGTGTGTGTGTGTGTGTGTGTGTGTGTGTGTAGTTAGGGGACTTTCCAGTCCATGGACAGATGGAGAGACTGGGAGACAGGAGGCTTGCTGGCATGAGCTATGCACAGGCTGGTGTGCGTGTACGAGTGTGTGTGCGTCTGAGTCTGAGTGGGTGCATGCGTGCACATATGCACGTGAACATACATGCGTTCATGTCTGTTATATACACGTGTATCCAGTGTGTGTCTCATTAGGTCATATGCATGTGTTTACAATGTTTATGTGTGTGTTTGTGAGTGTGTGAAAGAGCAGTAACACCTTCCCTCAGTGTGTTCAGCGCCCCTCTCCAGCTTTGACCTTGGCAGGGAGTGCGGACAGGTCACCAAACCAACTGTCTATGTGGCTGTGTGTCTGTCTTCTAGAGGATTTTTAATACACAGGGTCAAGATGTGGCGCTCTGAGACACTTCACCCCCCTGGGAGAAGTTGTTGGTTTGGGATGCCAATATGGCTGCCGTTTGGGCGACCATGTTTACAGATGCTGGGCTGTAGCTTGGCAATGCTATTGTGACGATTTCAATGTGTGCCAAAGAAAACTGCCCCCAGCTGGGTATTTAGACATTTTTTATTTTTTTAAAAAGTGGTCAAGTGAAATAATTAGGAATGACCAGAAAGAGATTATTTTAGCTATAATCTTAGCACTCTTAAAGGGGCACTCAGCCAGTGACACACATGAAGATCAGTTTGCTCGTCACAAGCAGTACTACTCAATCTGCTGTATAATGTACTGTACTCAACAGTTATGTGGCTCTGGAAGGAGTTTAGGAGGAGGAGTTTTAACAGAAACTCAGTGTTACAAACTGCAGAAGTACAGTTTGAAAGATGTGGGTGTTTTTCCTGGAGTAAGGGTCTAATGAAAGACAAGCTATTGAGTTATTATAGTACCCAGTGTTTTTTAAGCCTGAGTCATACTAGGACATAAAAGTCGGGATATCTCGGCATCAGATGCTTCAATTTAAACCATTCTTTTCTTTTAATCTTTCTGTTGTGAATCATCAAACTTAATGAAGGTCCAACTTGCTGGACATTCATTACTAAACTGCTGGAGTACACCTTCAAAGATTGTGATCTAAGAATTAGTTACTACCACTGCAGCAAAAACCGTGGGATACAGAAAAAGCACTGCTGTCCCACTCTCTTTGTTATGACACAATTGTAAGTAATCACACATGACGTTTTTTGAGTTGGTAACTCAATACATTCATGCACATTGAATATGAAGAATACTGTCAATAGTATAAATGTTGTTAGGGTGCCCTGTTGTCCAAGGGGTTGAGGTGCTAACAGTGAATACAGCATCCCTGGTAGAAACTGTAGATGCTGTTTTTGGTTTTTTGATGATGTCATGCTCAAGATTTTGTAGCAGTCTGACTTAAATAGATATTTAAAATACCCTTGAAACGCATGCAGTCACCTTAAAAAAGGCAATTGTTGTAAATAGGAAACTAAACTAACCCTTTGAACATTGGCTTAGTTTATGTCTAGTGTGTCAAACCCTCACCTGCTTTGATGTGGATGCTGGGGCTGCGAATCTTGCCTGCCTGGTTCTCAGCAGTGCAGAAGTACTCGTTGTCGTGGATAATGCTGTTATAGGCGGAGGGAGAGAAGGGGTAGAGCTGGAGGGTGCCGTTGGCATGCACGTGGCGGATATGGGGCACGTCGTAAATGTCGTCTCCGGCGGCCAGGTACCAGCGCAGGACGGCATGGGGGGCGCCGCCCGCAGGGCAGGGCAGGGACACCCCCACCGAGCTGGAGAAGGTCACCCGCTGCAGGGAGGCGTTCACAAAGTACAGCCGCGTAGAGACAACATCCTCACTGTTGACTGTTAGGGTGAGAGAAAAGGAGACCGAGTTGGTTAGTTCGGTAAGTGTCAGACATACGGGCAACAAAGGAGAGGGAGCACGTGGACAATCAAAAAACACTGCTGAGTGAAACTGAAATACTCATCATGAAAATCAATCTGAACATCATTTCAAAATAACAAAGTCTACAAAAACTGTAACTATTTTCCAGTATCAAAATAATGTAAGAACTTATTTACATCTACCCTGCCTATACATACACCTTACATGAATAAGACAACACTGTGAAATATTAACACAGTATTTACACTTTACTCAAAGTGGTTGACTCAAATGTCATTTGACAATGTTGAGTGTTTTCTGTGTTTCTATTCTTTACTAAAATGTATGTTGATCTGACTAACTGCTGAGGTAGTAACTTGTAAGATATGGGATCCCATTTTGATCAAATGAATGCCTTATTAAATAAATAATAATAAACTGTCAATCATGTAATATGCCATACGGAAACTCACTTGATGTAACTGAAAAACAAAAGCCAATTTCTCATGCTCCATACTGGATTTATTCTCACACTGTGTTGCTATTTTTAGGCATAACGTGCACTCGAGATGTATTTACATAATTTTCTATTAATTAATTCACAAGTTTGATGAAATAATACTATTGTAAAGTGAGCATCACTCTCTTTGCAATACTACAGAAAATACTACCTGATCCAAGACCAGCTTACACAGACACCCGAACACAGTTTGCAAGCCAGATCGACAGGCATCCAGGTCACGTCAACCCAAACAACTTCCTCCATGTGTGCCAAACTGCAGCGATCCATCTCATCCCATATGCATTATCCTAATATCTCTAATCTAATGTAATGCATCCAGGGAGTCCTTTGGTCACATGTTGGTATTCTCCCTCATGCAGGAAAACAAAATATTTGCATGGGCATCATAGCAAACTGCTGCATGTCTTAGGCCTACTAGAGGCCTGTCACCTCACTATAGGAAGGCCTGCATCTGAAGCTGTAGAAGCCTAAGGAACTGGCCGGATACCGCGAGACGTTTGCTGTAAACCAGTGCTGTTGTGGCACAGATGAAGAGTCACTGCCAGATAAATTGTCCTAAGGGAGACGGACCACCACAGATCCTCTCTCTCAAAACGGCATCTTCCAGTATAGAGCAGGGCATCTTTTAAGATCTGTGCGTTTCTGTCTGTGTGTGTATTTGCCAGGATCGGGGGTGGTGGGTGAGGGGGGGGTGGGGGTTAAGGAGGGGGTAGGGGTGTAGAGGAGTGTAAAGAAGTGCTGAGCTCAGCTTGGCTGGAGGCCAGGGGAAGACGCTGTGCCCCGAGCCAGAGAATTTTCTTCTCAGACAATGATACTTAATTAATCCCTTTTCCTGGATTGTGTCAACAATGCCTGGATTAGCCCTATCTCTTTAATTCTCTCTGTGCTGGGAGGAAATGGGGTGTTGGCTAAGACACATCAATGGAGATATAAAGCCACTATCAGATGTCATTTAGGCTCTAATTTCTACAGATCCTCTACATTAATGGATATCATTAGTAACCAGCTATAAAATAAAGGACAGACGCCCATTGGCTGTCTTTTTAAGCTCTTAATATGCGGCAAGAACATGGATGAATGGTTCATACAAAAGACCATTCTTTTTATCTGTCCTGTCCATTATAAATAGTAACATGCAATGACATAATGGCATTACTAAAATGGCATGAATGGTATGAATCACATGAGAAAAGGCTCAGAAGTGAAATGCAGGGGGGATTAGGGATAAAACCCAAACTGACATAAGGTGATTTTCACTCTCTCCTCCATTGTTTGTTATCTGACACTTCATGCATCTATCTGCATCTTTCTCTCTTATCTTTTTAAGGTACTTGTCCTTTTCTTTTTGTTTCCCATCTACCATCATTCTTTCACCCTTCCCAGATACCCCCCTCCAAGACACAAACACACTTTCTCTTGTCTTTTCCCGCCACACTGGAGACAGGCAATATTATGTGATTGGAATTTGTATGCCAGACGCAGAGAGTTAAACCCACATAATCTCCTCTCACATTTAACACACACAGTCTATCCACTCTGTAATCGCACTGCCGTGGGAGGCCGACGTCCGACTTCCCTGGTTCTCATGCGTGTGTGGGTGTGGAGCGGAAGGAGAGATCAAAGAAGGTCAGGACAGGACACGTGTGGCTGGTCGGGGTGGAGAGGTGCTAAAGTGCAAAGGTGTTTGGATGCAGCTGAGTGATGGAGCGCATGCATGCATGTATGTGTGTGTGTGTGTGTGTGTGTGTGTGTGTGTGTGTGTGTGTGTGTGTCCATGTCTGTGTGGTTAGGCCAAAGGATAGAGAGGTTATCAAAAGCAAATGACTGCCTCAGTTCTGATGTCAAACCCAGACAACAGCAGAGGCTACAGTGCAGGAAAACAAAAACGCTGCCTCGGTGCATGCAGAACGCGGAGACTGTGGGTGCATGTGTGCATGCAAGACGGGAGAAGAGATGCTGAGGAGCTAGAGAGTCATTGTTCTCCTGCCTACCAGCTAAAATTGGAGCAGATCCTCTGTGTTCAAAAAATCTGAATTCAGGTCAAGTTCAATCCATCCTACCGTCAATCCATGTCAATCTACCACAGGCTGCTAGGCTCACTGATCTTGCACTTTCAGTACCAGTATGAGAGCACCACAATGTACTGCTGGGTGAGGAACACATACGCAAGTGTTTCCACATTGAGCAAATAAGGAGGAAAACTATTAGGCAGATGATATGTGATACAGTGACCTGCTTCTCTGATGGCAAATGCGCTATTTTAGAAGCAGAATATTTTCATGAAAAAACAACTTATTGCAGATGGAAGCTCCCTCACAAAAGCAATAATGTTACCAGAGTATTCAGAATACTGTCATCTAGACACACCAGCAATCACAAAATAATGTTATGCTTGACTAGTGGACGTTGGTAAAACAATCTTTACACCACTTCATTTTGCTAATATTTTATAGATGAGATGCCTTGGTGGAATTATCGATATATTTCATCACAGACAACAGTGTGACAAGACCATGTGAAACCGTCAGTGTTTAGGCATCATCTGTTTTTTCAGTAGGTTTGGCTGAAAGTTTGTGACCATACTACTACCGCCTGAGTGGCAGCAGATGGATATGTAAGCCATTTATTCACCTTTTAGCTCAGATTTTCTGCTCACATGATAACTATTTTTCATGCAAAACTTGGACTTACAATTTACTCAGATTAGTGCTGAATTATGCAGTTGGCTTGTTGAGCTATGTAACAATTTAAAAATCAGTATCACGCCAATTTCCTATTTAAAAGGATATTCCTCCTAAACACAAATACATGGATCTAGATTATGTATATATTTTTAATCTTATCCTAAACTCATTTCTTTTAAACTAAGCTTCTGCACAATCTGTCCAAGTGAAGAAGTACTCTGCTCGACCAGACAGTGCCTAGCCTTGATGTGGAACCCTAATGAACGAATAATTGTAAAGGAACAAATTGGCAAAATCATCCAGTTTTTCAGAAGAAAAAGTCTGAATAAACAAACTTAGTTTTATGTGACATAACCTCAGATTTGACTCCTTGGACTCCAGGTAAAGAACCACTGCATAAGCTCTCAAACTGAATAACGGTTCAGACATAAACACACCTTTAAAGCCATCCTGTGACATCATCATCAAATGGCCTCAAACTCAGCTCAGATGCAATAACTCAACTCAAGAGGGTACAGCTGATCCCGCAACATCAGCATTCTGGAGGCGAAAAGAGACCTAAAAGGCCAGCTTATGATGCGATGGCTAATCGCTTTGCTCTGCGTGCGAATTAGGTCACTGAGTTCACATACGCACACCCATGCACGCAAAAGATAATGCGGGCATATAACCCAATAATTTGAAGCAAAGCCGTTCAACATTAGCATGGATTGTACTTTAGGTGAAAGGAGACCACGCTTTACCACGTGTCTTATTGCAGTGATGGTTTGGCTTTTGATGTCAAAAACATCAAGAGAATGAGCACTTCTCACATGGCAAAAGAGGCTCCCAGGCTGCTGTTGGTCATGTGTGATAAGGATAGACATATGAGTGGTTGTAACTTTCTAAACTGGACAATAGCGGAGTTCTCCTTATGTCTTGTCTTCCCCTGAGTCTTGATCTCTTTGGGTTATCTGACAACTGAGATAAAATGAGTCAGAAATGACTTATCAGATCTGAAAATGCAGTAACCTGCATTAAATTGTGTGACTAAATACATAAAACATCTTTATCCATCTAAGAACTTCCACAAAGGTAACACAACGATAGATGGCCGTATGAACTAAAATAAACAACAAGCCAGTCAAATATCATAATAACTAAAAATATTTCATGTAAAGCAACATATAAAACAAAGAGCACAATAAATCTAGTTTTTCCTCTGTATTTGGGAAAAATATCTAACCTCAGATGGTTAACAGATGCTTCATAGCCCCAGGCCCCTTTCCACCCTTTCCCAACAGAGAAATAAGGAGCAAAGCAGCAGCACTCATCCGCTCATGAACTGTATTTTGATTCCTCTTCAAGCCTGAATAAATTGATTACAATGAAGGAGGTCAAAGTGATTTTTGGGCAAAACACCCACAAACATCCTTTTTCTCCTGGTCAGTGCGAATCCACTCAGTAATATTTTCTATATTTGTTCTTTTTCCTTCTCTTTCCTTTTTGTCTGTGTTTCCTTTTCTGTTTTTCTTTTGACTCAAATCTTTCTCTGCTGTACACTCAAATACATTTGCACTTTTTTTTCCTGTTTTTGCAGTGGATATGAAAATGGAGTATGAATATGAATGCTGGAGAAGCAAGGATATTGCTTATGGTGAACCGCTATGCATAATGCAGCTTTTTCTGTCTCATCTACATTCATTCAGACACACACACACACACACACAAACTGAGATTCATACCATCACGTGCAGGGGGAACCACATCACACAGCACTGGCTCTATCCAAACCCCTGGAGTGTAACTGATGTAAAAGGCCTACGGATATAGTTTGTTTTTTTTTTAATCTTGCATAACGATCCATGTTCAGAGCCTGCATACATGTTCTCTTTTCCAGGCAGAGATTACTCCTGCCTCCCCTGTGGGTATCCCACAACCTTGACCTATTTTCATGTAGGGTATTCAATGCACATTCCAACAGTGTCTCCTACAAAATGTGTTAATGCTCAACTATTTTGCACTGGTTAATGCATTTTGTAGGTACTGTAATGTCACCCAGGTAAGTTTTTAGCCATGCTGGCTGCATGGCTCCAAGGGTTGGCAATGTTATTCTATCCATGAGTCAGTCAGTGGTTACCCCACTTTGAATGAAATATTTCCACAACTTCTGCATGGATTACTGTGACATTTTTACAGACATTCGTGTTCCCCAGAGGATGAATCCTGATGACTTTATTGGCACTCCTACATCTCTGGTTTTAGTGACATGTCTTGACTAGTATTCTACTGTCTTTGGTGATGAGGTTGATGTTTGAAGTGGAGTCCAACTACAGGATGGATTGTCATGAAAGAAAGGCCCACATTTGTACACAGAAAGAAAAACACACCAATCATGAAACATTATGAAAGACTTGGATATCAATTGGTTTTTGGATATGCGCCAATAAAACAGTGTCACAGGGGCATTTTACATTAATTGGAGTATGTAAGACTGCATGTACACAGGAATATTAGTGGAATATTAAAGTTTATTAACCATGTAAACAGCTCAGTAGGAATGTTGTCTTTTTCAGAATAAGGGCAAAAACCTGAATATCTTGTGCATGTAAATGTGGTGATTGTGAAGTCACAGGGCTACTTCTTTGACTTGTTAATACAGTGATGAACCTTTTATAAGTAACTTATCTACAAAATGGCCACAGCCACCACAAAATGTTCACACTGAGTGTGCCAGTTACTGTATGTCTTACTTTGCAGTTTCTTTCTCTACTTTAATTCAGTAACATTTGAACAAAAGAAGCATATTTTAAGTAGAACGAGTTAATGTCTAGGTCCTCAGATTTATAAAACTCCCACAAAGAAGGGTTTGAAAGGTCAGGAAAGGCAGTAGCTTACTGCCTCCTCTTTCTGATGTCTCAATACAATAATGGTCAGGGTACTTACAATGCAGACCTGATGGCAACAAGTCATCAGTCTATATCTACAAGTGGTCTAATTCCCCATCAAATTTTCCAAGGTGCCATTATGTGTTATACATCAATCTTCAGGAACCATCAAACAAACCAACAGGATGTATTGAGAGTAATGTGTCAATATAGATGAGTACTGGTGGGTAACAAGACTTGACAGCAATGTATTTGATGGAGCATGTCAAAGCTCTATAGTGAAATAACAGAAAGTGACAAGTCTTGTATGTATATACATATACAAACCATCTGTCTCAAGTCCAAATGTTTTATATACACCAAGCTGAACCAGTCTTGTTTGAGAGTGCCACCTGGCTGTCTATCTGTCTGTCTACATGCCTGTATTTCTTTCCATCCATCTAACTGACTGGCTGTCTGACTTACTGGATCCATTTATGTCTATCTACCCATTTGGCTGTTTGTCTGTCTTCAGCTGCATCAGTGGTACGTGACATAGTGCACTTAAATGAACAGATTCCATTATAGTCATTAGCAGAGGTACTGACTGTAGCAGTTCAGTTGCTATTTGTATGTTGGTGCTCCATATATTTGATTTGTGAGCCCTTATACAGATCTGACCAACACACTGGTAACTTGGACATTTCTGAAATAATATGACACAAGATGACAACTGACAAACATAAGGCCTATAGCATCCATCACACTAATGGCATCTCCCCTTAAAATGAAAATCAACCCTATGTGACCTTGAACATATACACATATATATAGTTAAATTAGCTGTTTCATGCAAGAATAGTTTAGTAGAATTTAGTCAAAAGTCATTTAACATTCATAAATACTGCAGACAAAAGAGAATTTCTTCTTTAATTTCAGTTGTGACTACACAGCCAAGACAGAAACCTTTGAAGTCCTCTCTCAAGGTCTTTTTAACCATCACCATGTACGTGTTATGAAGAATATGGTGCATTCAAAATGGCACTTTACAGTCTAGTTAAAACCAAACCCAGATATGAATGATGAAATATGACAATATAGCCTTTGGAGGCATGTCTGTCACATCTGCACATCTTGAAAGAGACATCTTTTTTTCACATCAGAGGTGATGATTGACGGCTGGCCCCAAACTGTACATCACTGATATTCAGTTCAAACAAATTAATAAACACTGATCCAGCTCAAGCAAAACAGGCAAGAAAATTATTCACGCTAATGCAGGTGAAATCTACAGCACTACATTTTTTTCTCATTACCACTTTGATATCTACCTGTTATGGAGTAGGAAACATCCAAACACACTTTAATTTGTCTGTGACAGAGCTCTCAGTACAGTTAGAGCAAACAGCCAATAAGTAGGTCATCTCTGTTCAGTCTATTAAACAGTTCGCTTTATTGAACATAGACTGCTTGTTTTTGCTCACAATTCACAAAACTTTGTACTGCTTTGAGATTCTTACACTGCAGTTATAGAAGCTTACAATTACCTATGGCAGTTTGCAATAGTAAAAACCTGACAGTGACACAGAAGCTTAAATATAAATATTGTGGTTTACCTAATTAGTAGTCTGTAAGATTTGTGTATCACTGTCATCTATGTCTGACACCTGACTTTTTTTCTTCTTTTTTTTTGATTGTTAAGGTTTCATCTTTAGGGTAATTATATGCAATGCTCACATCGCTTAAGAGATGGTTACCATGATGAGAAATTGTTAAGTATGTTTGATCATGAGCCACACTGATCTCTCTCTTCAAAAGCAACAGGAGTCTCCCTTAACCTTTTAATAAATAATAATAAATAGAGAAAAGCTCCTGAAGAGATAAAAAGCGATCCATCTCAACAAATATGGACCACTGGTAAGCCCTCCTATTACTGTTTTCAGAAGGGGAGAAGAAACAAGTGTTCAACCAAAAGTAAAAGGCTTTATACTAATAACAGAAAGCTTAAACTGAAAATATAACTGTGCGTGAGGCAGCTACTTAGCCATTTGCAAAATGTTCCTATACAACATCATCTGATCCCTCTAGCACTATATTTAGATAGAGCATTACGGAATAATGTGCGTTCATCCGGATGGCCTCCTTCACTGGCAGTGTAAAGATGAGTCCGTCAGTAAGAGACTAATGGAGAGGAGGAATGTTGGAGGGAAAGATGAAGCTGCTGGTGGCTGTTGGATGGAGAGAGCTCTTGTGCCCTTTTGTGTCTCATCTCACTGGGAGACTTGCTAATAGCATTGATATGACGGTAACTGCTCATGGTTAAGTGGCCTGTTGGACAACCTCCATTAACTCTAGGAGGACTAAAGATAAACTGGGGTTTAAGGCCGAGCAATCAGTCAGACTTAACGTACTAGATGGCCATTCACCCCACAACACCTGGCCCTGCGGAAGCAGACTTTTATACAATACAAATCCCAATTTGAAAGAATTTCTGTATTTATTATTGACAGTAATTATTGCAGGTTTAATTTTAGAAGGAATCACAATTGTGTCCCCATAGTTTGTCTGGTTATTGGTCCAAAGGAAGGATGAAGAGCAGGAAATGATTGATTTCAGATGGACATATACTGTGTGGACATCAATGCCAGATATTTCATAGGCAAGTACTGAAAGACTGGTAATTGTTTGGGTTGCAATATGAATCCCTTTTGAGGGGGAGTATTTTTAACTGTTAGTGGGTCAGTGTCACATACTTGTCCCGTGAGAACCCTTTAGGGTGTTTGGCAGCATGGCACTGCCAAATGTAATGTATCAAGCACCTATTCAGCGCCAGCCTTTCTCTTCCTAGGTATGATACATGGCACCTGAGCAGTTTCTTCTCCATCTTTCCTCAACTTACCTTATCTGCACTATTGTTTAAACAATATCAAGTTCCAGACCCAGGCTCCCCTTTGTCTGAGAGGAGAGGACAGGGAAAGGGCAGGCAGGGCGACCGTATCTCTTTGGGGAGGACAAGGAAATAGCAGGGAAGGAGGCTGTTTTCTGTAATGTGGGGACGAGGAAAGGGCAGGCAGGAAGACGGTGAGAACAGGGGGATGAGCAGACAGGGACAGACACTGTCTGGCAGGAGAGCACAGGCGAAGGGCATAAAGAGGAGACACTGTCTGAGGGGAGAGGACAAGGGAAGGGCAGTGTGTTGTACGATAGTGGCATTTCCAGTATAAAATACACAGAGTATTGAAAAGAAAGGTCAGAAAATGTGGTGAGGCAAATGTGATGAGGGGAGATGAAGACAGGAGATCAAAGAGACAACAATTAGACAAAGCAACAGGAGTAGTGAGATGACAAAGTAGGGCAGCGGACAGTCAGTGAGATATGAAAAAACAACAATGCAACCTTTGACATCACACAATCTGGCAAATGCAAGAGTCTCAGAAGATGAGTGTGACACAAACCCTTTTTAACACAAACACCTGAAATGACAGTTTCACTCATGAATTATGGAAAAAGCAGACAAGGCTATTAAATAAAGAATATATCAAAATGACTGAGTAGGCCCACAAAGTCCATTGTATTTCTATTGTATTTCTACCCCACCAACACCCCCAACACAACACACCCCTGTGCATAATGACACAGAGATCAAATGTAATTTGAAGTCATATCAGGTAATAGATGTTGTTCTCCCTGGCTTGCTGCACGTTTCATTGTCTGGTCGCTGTTCACTGAGGTGCAACTTCACGTGAAATACTGCTACAACTGTATGTGTCTCTGAGAGAATGTGCACCTGTTTGACTGGATATTTGAGTTTATGTATGTGTTTCCCTCTTTAAATGCAAGGTTTTCAATGCATCATTGTGCCAGTTCTTCCCCATTTGTGCAGATTTCCTCAGTTTGGTGAACAATGACCCTGAGGCTTTGGTGTAAGTATGATTACTATATTATTATTATATATAACAAATGAAATACTAGAGTTGAAGTGTCAAATAAAACGGTGTTTCCTATTTTTCAGCATCAATTAAAAAATGTGGGGCAGGTAAATAGGTCACGCCACAGGTCTCCATAGCCTTTGAGGAAAAAAACAACAACTTGACTCCCAGTATCTGCCACCATAATGATGTTACATCACCATGACAACAGTGTGCGTTGTTCCATAGTGTCCAGTTATCTCCATGGTAACTGTCTCTGAAACTGAAAATTCCGGGTTAAGATGACGGCCTCATGTGAAAACACAAGGACAATCGCAGTCCACACATAAACAGGAGAAAGGGGTGTGGCACGAGGCTTTGAAATCTGAATAAGTCTGTCTTATTGAATTCAGTGTGTCTCCAGGATAAATCGCTACACGTCCATTCATTAAGAAAAACGTCAGGTACAGGGGACGGTGATGGAAAATTCGGCAGCTTTTGTTACCTGTGCAAGTTGTGCGCACAACAAACACAAGACCGACACCGGCACCGATCACCTCTCCATTATGATGTCAACGCACAGCCTGCGCGGCACTGCCATGTCTCACCGACAGACTCTAAATGTACAATCGGCACGATGTATTTCAACATCCGATGGGTGACGTCTGCGCATTCATCCACTTGCGCGCACCCCTCAACCTGTGGATCATCCGATGGAGCTGAGAAGCGAGCCATCATCCGCCTTGTGATTCTCCGTTTCGGTGAAAGCAACAAGCAGTGACATCATACACGACAGCTGATATTTGATTTTCAACTTTACTCTTGCATGGCACGAGTCAGAGAAAGTGAACCGGTCACGCCCGCTTTTTTTTTTTACGTCTTTGATCCATTTTTGCCATTATTATTATTTATTTATTTATTTATTGCCGCGCAGTCAGTGAAGGTTATATAGTGATCAGTGCCAGTAGACACACCCTCGTGATATAGGCTATTAGAGCAGTGATAAATAACTAGCGTTGTAAACGACATTCCTGCAAGTCAATAAAAGCACATCCAGCAGTGTGTAAATATTACACCACACAACGTTTCATTTAGAAGTGATTCAGTGAAAAACCCTAATTACTCCATTTATTTAATTTGGACTGTTTACTCCAAAAAGCGGTTGGAAATCAATTCTGATTTCCTTTCTAATCCTTCTCTTCTGACTACTATGATCCCTCCTGACTGTCATTCTACGAAACAATAACAATAAAACCATCGAACACATAACACACGCACGCTCATCAACTTACCTCTTGTTTCTCCAGCTGGACCGATGGCCAACAAACTGATATCCACCGCCAAAAAACTCAACAATGCTCCAAGGCTTTTGGTCAGTTATTCTCACCGTCAATATATGCACACTTCAAGAATTACTTTATCCTGGCAAGAGGTGTGATTGATAAGCAGCGTGACCTGAGAGTGACCGTTTATTCAGCGTTGAACTTTCTTGTCGCCTTCTCCTCTCTCCTGCCTCACACACAACACACACCCATCAGACCCCAGCATTATGTCGGGGCCTCTTGTGTGATTGGCAATTGTGACGGTCAGACAGATCAACGCCATAATAATGATTTTCATCTTTATTTTTTTTTTTTAATGTATGCCTGTGTTTAAAGCTCAGTGATCCCATTAATGTTAGTTGCTAGAAAATTTGTTAGACAGCATGCCAGTCCACACATAAATATGACACACACAACACACACATACACGTTGACATACAAAAAATTTTCACAGTGTGAGCAGAAGAGAGGTTTAGGTGCACAGAGTGCCAGCTCAGTAAAGGGGGTCAAGGCCGCACTGATTTCCTCTTCTTCATAAAGTGAATATAAAGTGTCCTTACTTTTATTTCAATGTGATAAACAATGGTAAATATAGAAAAGTCTTGTCCCCTGAGGACAAAACACACCTCTATACAATCATAAATCATTTTACTACCCTTCTCAAACCAGTTTCAAGAGATCATAGTCCAGTAGACTGTTGCACGGCACAGAACACATAAGAGAAGGGCCAGCCATCTTTAAAGTCATAACATGTACTGTAGGTAAACCAGTGGGGCATACTGTACAATTGAGACTCCAAAAGACAGAGGAAAAAATCAAGAACTGGAAGTCATTCCACTCCATTAGTGTGTATGTGACAGGGACTAATATAATGATGTAGGAAACCAGGTATGTCCTTGTTCAATCCTAGTATTTTTTGTGACACTACTACCTCAACCTTTCATCTGTCTGTCTTCCTGTCTACAGCATCTCCTCACTCAATGTGTCAGTCCATCCATCTCCCTAAGAAGACTTCATATAGTGCGGGGTCCATCGGGAGCGGGAAGTGACCACCAAGAGAGACAAAGGGGCATCATGGCTTCTCTTGCTGTAGGAGTGCACAGAAGAGCAGACAGGAAACCTGTGACCTACTAAAGTAAGTCTAAAATGCAACCTAATCATTTGGATGTCAAAACATGCCCGCCACGCTTTTTATTCACTCTTTGCTCCATCCACTCTTACCTGCATTTGCTGTAGATCCAGGGCAAACACTGCTGACTTTGGGCACGCCCAGGCTGGAGCCACCCAGCCAGCTCCCCCAGCTTGTGATCCCTGCCAGGTACTGGTAACGACTGTCTTCTGATACACCAGAGGTCCCATCACTGTCACCCTAGAGAATGTAGTTCATACATAGTTAACACGTGTTTTCCTTAAAGTTTGCTGGGAGTTCAAACACAAAGTTTATCCACCTTCATCATGTAAACCTGTCTCGACAGTGACACCACCTGACAGGAGTCTTTGCCTCCATTCAGTCCCTAGCACAGAGCATGTTCCTGGACACAGAGCTCCATACACACGGGGTTGTTACACACTGGTGTACCAATGATGTCCACAGTCACTTCCATCAGATCCTTGGACGGTGTGTCGGAGAAAACAATGTAATCACTTTTCCAACAAGGCTCAAAATATGTCAAAATAGTGGTTGAATATATATAAACTTGCACGAGCTTAAAAACAGGATTAGCTGACTGATAAATATGTGTGCACTGTGATGGCAACAGCTAGTCCACGGTCACGCCTCTCTCCTTTGTCTTCATTTTTATATGATTGTGGTGTTGCGATTCTTACTTCCCTGTCATCCTGGGTAGCTGTGCGATCACTTACTGTTGTTTTAATGGTCCATCTTTCTCATTTGCTATCAGCCTCAGTATTATAGAGGACAGCCATTAATCACACATGTTGTTCCCTAGGGTGGTCCAGACTTATTGCATTTCAGGTTCTGCCCACCAGCCTTCATGCCTATCTTCCTGAACCAGGCCTTTGTTTGTCTGAGTGTGTTCTTCTTTGCCGACTGTAACTCTGCCTTTTGACCTAAGGACCGATTTTGGTACCAGATCCAATAAAATAAACAAACTGGTGGCTCCATGTCTCAGCTACGGATCCTGCCTCAGAAAAGAAGCCTGAGGTCCAGCATTTGGTTCCATGGGGAATTGCTGGTCAGATGTTGGTAGACAAGCTATTGAACTTTATCTAGATAACACACAAAACAAGCATTTAAATTGGTAAACACAACAGGAAACTTGTATACCAAAATGAGGTATCAGACAGATGCACACACAGAAAACAAGATATTTCTATAGGTTGTAAAATGTAGTGACTTCTTCAAGGCTTATCCAGCTGCAGTATGAGTATCTATTGGTCTTTATATTCAAGACTTTGGACAGTGTTCGTATACAGTATATTCTACCTATGACTCTCTTTTCTTGCTGCAAGGAGGTCAGATTCCCAAATTAGGTATCTAGGTGGTGATGTGAGGATGCACCTGACTGCAGCCTCAGGAATGAAAAAACAGGGATGAAAGTTATATTAATAAGTGGGAATATGAGACTGACCATTGAAAATCCACTGAGATGTAAGTTTCAGCAGAGCAATGTCTTGGTCAGTCTCATGCTGTAGTTCTCGTTGAGCAGGGATCTTCTTAACCAGGTAAGGCTGAGGTAGATCAACTAGGACACACCCAGCATACACTTTCCAGTGGTCAGCTGACAGCTGAAGAGTTGCTTCTGCAGCGCAGAAAGAGAACGCCCAGCCTGAAAAACATCTGCCCACACTGATTTGTCTCTACATTCTCAGCACAGAAGAGGACTTTGAATCTTGCATTGTAACTTTATGAGCTCAGCATTGTGGACTGCAGCTGAACAGAATTCCAAAATGTGAAAGGATTATAAGATGCATTATCTGTGTCACTCACCTGGGAAGCAGTGTGCAGCGCACAAAATCATGAGAGATCAGGACTCCGCCGTAGACGTGGGATCCTCTGAAGTGAGCGACAACCGCCAAGGCCACTGACCCGTCTTCACAGGCGCCCCAATGATCCGGATGTAGACCGGCGCTTTAATTCACAGCCTAATGATAGTAGTTTAGTGGTACAATCTATCATCAATGGTGTTATTGCTGATTATTATGTCAATGTAGAATATGTAAAGCGCTGATGTTTGCCATCTAGGCCTTGGTTTGTCAAAACTAGAGATAAAGACCCTAAGCTGATCCTACAGGACACGGCTTCTTAATTGCCACTTTAGTTACTTTACTTAGAAGACACTTTAAGACACAACATTAAAAAAAATCTAAATTTTAGCCTCACAACCTGCATATTGGACTCAAAATGTCATGATCACATTGTTATTATTGAAAAATAAACTATTAATTAAGATTATTGCTGTTGTATTGTATGCATGTGTATATCCTTGGGTCTATTCTGCTCAGTTCTGCCACTGCTCTTTACCAAAACCACCTGTCAGGCAGCTGACCACAGCTGAGGTTTGACAGACACAGACCCACAGTAAACATGCAAGCATACATGTCCTGTAGTCAAAAAGGCACCACTACACAAAAACTAAACAGTGGCAATCTAAGACTGTACTGATTCAAACTGTGTATTTTGTAAATGCCTCTCATATCCAACTAGTCCATGCAAATAAAAAAAAGTGAAAGGGGAATTGCTGAAAGCTTCCCTGTTCTTTTCTTTGAGCCTCACAGTGCTTTTTTTTCTGACAGCCCCCGATCGCAGTTGACTAAACCTGCTGAGAGTGTCGAAAGAGGAAAGAGTCTGATGACAGAAGTTCGAAAGGGAGATGAAACTATGCAAAACGTCACACAACAGGAAATGCATCACATGAGAGGGAGGGGAGTTGAGCGAGAGAGGAGGGTATCTGAGCAGAACTATGTAAATAAAGTCTTCAGGGTAAAACAAGCCACCTCCTCTTATTTCTTTCACAGATGAATGGACACCACAGTATCAGCAAGAGAACCGCTGCCTCCCGTCTGTCTACATTTATCAACACTATCACGTTAATCTGAATCGTTAACCTGAGTTCTTAAGGAGAAAAGATGTTTCTACAGTCTAATTTGTCTCAGTGATGACTGGAATAAGGGAGTTCGGTGGTGACAGCTGTGTGGATTATGACTGAATGGTGACATTTCAAACCAAAAATGGATATGAGCAACAAGACACTAGTTCTTCTCTTCATCATTATATGGATAAACTCTGTGTCAGGTAATTAACAACCTTTATTACATTGTATCTAACTGTTAACTGTTAATTGACTTCATCTTTTTGTTCTGTTTTTAAACAAATAGAATTATATATAAATGTGTTTATGCTGACAATAATTGACAATATTTTTAGTTTATCATGGTGGAATTGTTACAGTGAAATGCTGTGAGTCAAATACAGAGGGTTTTCTATCATGAAGGTGTCTGGGGGGGGGAATTAATAGCAAATGTTCCTCTTCTACTCTGGTGAATAAATTCCGTCGTCAGAGTGGAAATGGGTAAAACTCTGTTCCCTTTACAAAACACCCATGGCGTCATTGTGATCAAAGATCCTATAAATGATTTGCAAGAATCGCTGTGTCTTCTTGCCTGCCAGACTTCCTTTTCTCCTCCTCAACACATCCCTCATAAAGCATTTAAGTAAAAATAACTTCATTCGCTTTTTGTACAGCATGTCAATGATTTTACATAAAACTCTAAAATTAAAACAGTACTTCAAACTATACTTAATTTGGAGAAATGTAAATGATCTTGTAATACTCAGCAGTGAATGTAAATTGTGACTTTTTTCTGTGGCAGGAGCGAAAGTTCCTCCACCTGATACACTGATGGTGAATATTATGGATGGGGAGGTAATAGTACATTGGAAGCCTCCTGAGAATGCCTCCTCAAACTCCAAGTACAATGTTGAAATGGCAAAGTAAGTTTGACTTCAAAATGTCAGTAATAACTATTTTACTTTAGTATATTTGAGTTACCATGTCCTGTTCACTGACTTCCTATTATTTTGCTATTAAAGTTTTCCAGTTTTTTTTCCTATTTTTTGAATCACTTCAATCATTTTCCAAGTTGAGTTACCAAATGCTTATTTTGACTTTTATTAAAATGCTAGATTTTATGTCACCTTGTGTTATCCAATGACTCCACTCCTTCTAGTTAGTGACCGGTGTGTTTTCTGTCTTCAGGTACAATGGTGATTGGGGTGAGGTAGAAAGCTGCATGGGGATCACAAGGACCTACTGTGACCTTAGCAGCCTTATACATGACAACAGTATCTACAAGGTCAAAATTCAACTGGTCACAGAAGATGGCGAATCTCAGTGGATAAGCAAGAAAGTTAGCCCAAATGAAAGTAAGCACGGTATTACATCAGTGTTGATTGGTCAGACTATTGGAATGGTAATTGTACAGTCTAATGTAGGGTTGTTTTTCTACCTTTCTCTTTTCCTACAGGCCAACTGCAGCCTCCCTCCTTCACTTTGTTGGGTACTTCCAGCAGCCTATCAGTGTATGTTCACCAAAAGCCCATTCTGAATAAGCTCTTTCCTTATGGGCTGACCTACACCATCTACCTGGATGAGATAGGAGACGATAATAAGGTATCAGAATTAGGTTTAAAGGCACAATTTATGAAATAACAGCAGGCAGCCTTTCGGCCAACCGTTTCACTAAAATTGAAACTGTTACATTGATTGACAGGGCTTTTAAAACATAGATAAGAACTACATTTCATTTATTAATGTTTTTCATTGTGTAAAATGTTTGTTGATGCTCAAATGCTTGTTTACCTTGACCTTCATGACCTTTTTGATTTTTACCTTACAGACTACCACAGCGTACCTGAAAGATGATGTGGGGGAGGATCAGAGGAGTAAGACTTTCAGTTCTCTCCAGTGGGGGAGACAATACTGTGTCAGCATGAAGGTGGAGGGTAATGGAGCTCTCCCTGCCAGCAGTGTGTCCCCAAAGCAGTGCCTCCTGCTACCGGAACAGGGTAAGAAAAACATTCTAATTATGATGCACATTTAAGAGATAGCAGTGATTAGAGAGTTACAATTTAGGTTAGTTCAGATGTCTTATTTGTCCAAGTTCAAACAAAAAACAAACAAACCAAAAAACCAACATAATATATTAAAGAAAAAGTCAAACAATTATATGCACCAACAATAAAATAAACATGAGATACATCCAGTACATATGTCATTTGCTGCTAACATGAATGACACACAGCTCCCAAAAAGACAGAAGGAGAAAGAAATCTACAACATGAAGAATCCATGTAGTTTGCCTGCCTAAATAGTATGACATTTTGGGAAATACATGTTTTCACTTTCATTTTGAGAGTTGCGCTCATTGTTCACTGTTGAGTCACTCTCTTGTCTGGTGTTGTTCCCAAAATGCCAAGCCATTTCTTCAAACCAACACTTAAAGTTTGATATGGGTTCAAATCTGTACCGATGGAGAAATCCTTTTATATATATCTATATATATATGACAACCTTCACACCTGTTTCACTCTTCCCTGTTTTTGCTTCCTCCAGAATGGTTCATAATTGCTGTAATATCCCTGTCTATTCTGGGTGTGCTGGTAATCATTGCTATTAATGCAATCGTCCTGATGTGTTATCTGAGACGACCAGAGAAAACACCTGCTGCGTTGGTAAGTAGATTAAATTACTGAAAATTGGGAATAATTACAAACTTGTACTGTCAACTATGTGTAAAGCAGAAGCAAAAGTTATCAAGAAAATATAGAGAAAAAGCAAAGGGAGATCACAAAGTTGATTGTGGATATCACGTTGCATCATATTCTTTATTGAAGCCTTGTGAGATGGCTTATATGTCATAAACTTTGCTACTGAAAGTGACAACAAAACAATGAATAATACTACAACCTTTGTCCTCTCTTGTGTCACCCCAGAAATCCCCTGTAAGTCACTGGCTCCCACTCTCTGTTGGAGAGGGGACTATGGAGGTTGTCACAGACAAAGGATGGTTCCTGTCCAGTTACAGAGCAGAAGTGAAAAACAGTGTCAAAGACCCAGTGCCCCACATTACAGTAACAGTAGACAATGGAGAGGAGGACAGACGGACAAGCATGGACAGTGGGCTCAGCATGGAGTCCAATTCTGCTTCAAACAATGGAGGAAGTCCCCTAATGAGACAAGAAGACAGTGGCTGCGGCAGCTTGGGAGGACCAGAGAGCTCCACCAGCAGTCAGACAGATTACCCCCTGCAGGATGAGAGGACTGATACTGACACAGTTCGAAAGAGGGAGGACAGTGGAGTAGGGCTGGGCTGCCAGCTTGATCCTTCTTCCATGAATATGGATGGACAGGACAGTGGGCTCCTGAAGGAGCCCATTCTTGGGGGTAATTATCGCACCCAGAGCCCCTCTGCTGTGAATCGTGTCTGTGATGATGATGAGACATTTAAACAGATACTTCCAGAAACAGTTTTGGCTGAAGTAGTTACAGGTTACAGGGCTGGACCTCAGTTGTGTATCTGTTCAGGAGCAGGTCAGTGCACTTGGTGTCATAGACAAGGTCATTATGGATCTGAAATCATCAAACAATACCGAGCATTGTGTATTGAAAATGGACCACTGAGCAGCAAATGTGATTTTGTGGACTCTTACAAAGCAGGGCTCACATTTTCAAATTATTCTAAAAAATCACAAATGGACACCGTCATTATGGATGATTTAAAAAAAACTTTTACACAAATAGAGGAGACTTTCCCCCTGCTAGCAACTCTATCAGCAGTGCCCCTAGTGGAGGGAGGACATGACCTCAACATGAACAATGTGTCTCTCTCCCTATGTGACGTACAGCTGACAACTGACTGATACACAGAGGAATGTTACAATACTATTTATAAAATCAGGCTGACGTAACCCATTTGAGTGGTATATTGGAACAATACACTCCCTTTTGTACCGGTGAATGGTGTGGTATTAAAATCTGAAGGAAAAAGGTAAGAAATGTTGGGAGGAAACAGAGCACCCATGTCTTGTTATTGAGCATAGGAAGGAAATAGGGGTTTAACCACACAGCTGCTGGCTGGTAGCTGTTGGTTTGAGTCTCCGGAGTTTATAAAAATTTAGACTATTTTGTCAAAGACCTTATTCAGTCCTGTCTCACAGGGTATATTTACAACTGACTAAAATGTAGTATGCCGGAAATGAAACTAGTGTGGGGAGCAATGCAGAGAAACGGTTTAACAGTTACGTGCTTTTGGACATTTTGCTATTACACATCCGCCAACGGTGAACCCATGCCTTACGTTTCTTATTGTTTCTCTATTGTTTCTTAATATATCATAACCACTAATTTACTATATGAAGCAAACAAAAAACTGTATTAAGGAGCTTTTTTTTTGTTGCTTTTTTTCAACTATGAGCAGCAAACTTACAGATTGTTTTTAATGGTCTCTGGCTCATCTAGTGACTCTCAGATGTCTTATACTGCAGTCCTGTCTTTCAGCTATGCCCATGTTTAAAAGATGTATTAGATAATATGAAAATATATATATTTATTGTGTATTTATGTGAATATATCTGATTAATCTACATTTGATTAAAAAAAAGTCTCTCCCTGGAATCATCAGTAAATTTCATACATTCACCATAGAAAAACCCAGTCACTAAACAAATGTCACGATGTTGATTTTTTAGAAACCATGACTCAAGCAAACACAAGGAAAACCCTGAAACAACTAAGTGATACCTGCTGGAAAAAAACATTACATATTGCTTATCTGCATTTGGGATCCCCATATGCAAATTCTGTACAGGAACTTCTGCACAGGAACCCGAGCAGTGGTTTCGAGGCTTCTAAACTAAGAAAACAAATGCTTCCTCTCTTAGCCTTCCACTCATTTCAAAAAGTCCCACGTTACATTGACAGCAAAGACAGAATAAATATGAATAAAATAAACAAAAATTTCAGCTGGGTTTAATTTTCATAGGTCCTTATAATATTTATCTCTGTTAAATAATATCTTCACATCATCTGTTGGATAATTTATATGCTGCAATATGTGCTCCTCACCCAGTGCCAATAAAGTTGTTCAAAAATGTTGTTTGGTATGTGATTGTTGATGTCCTTCTGCTCTCTGGAATATTCCCTATGGGTGTCAAATATGCTATTATAACATCAATGTTGATCAGTTTGTTTTGGAGAACTACAGATCAATCTCAAGCCTTCTATTTCAGGGAAAAATTCCTAAAAAAAAAAAAAAAAACGTTGGATATCAACAACAATTTATCTGTCATATAACAATTTGTTTGAGGTTTACCAGTCATAGTACAGAAACTGCCCAGATCAGAGTTGTTAACGATCTTAAAATCAACTTAGAAAACCATAAAGTCTCTATTTTGGTACTTCTTGACCGTAGTGCAGCCATCAATACGGTTGACCATATAATTTTTCTTCAGTGCCTTGAACACTGCATTTGGGATCCCCATATGTACACTGCTTCAGAGGCACAGTTCTTAACTGACTGGCCTCCTCCCTCACTGGGAGATGTTTGAGTCAGATGAAATCATATGGAGTCCCTCAAGGGTCAATTCTTGGTCCACTGTGATTTAACTTGTATAGTCTGCCACTTGGGCCCATCTTTCAGCAATACAATATTTCATGTCACTCCTATGCTGATGACACATAATTATACATATCTGTTTCTGCCAGCAATCTTAGCCCAATGAATGACCTCATCCAATGCATTGCCGATATCAAATATTGGATGGCCAGAAAATCTTTACAGCTAAATGAGGACAAAAAGATTCTTTTAGTAGGTCCAAAGGCATTGAGAAACCGGATTAATTCTTTGTTCTCTCCCTTGTTGTTAAAAACTTGAGAGTATGCCAGAAACTTATGATTTCAGATGTTGAACTTAGTTTCTAGGAATGCATATCTAATATCTTCAAGACTGACTTTTATCATCTCAGAAATATATTTAAAGTTAGATGCTGCCTGCCTCAGTCAGACTCTGAAATGTTCATACATTTATTTATGGTATTAATTATTTTAATACTATCTTAGCCCAGTGACTGACCAAGTTTTAGTTAGGTAAAACTTTTATCTGTGTCATTATCATTATTCCCTTTTGATAATTCCAATGATAGCTTAAGCCCTTTTTTATTATAATACTTTTTTATCTTGAAATGCTGAGTTGAAGGCAAATGGATGTGGTTGTAGATACCTGCAGGATGGTGTTAAGGTAAGGACACTTCACCTCTCATCCGAAAGGTTTCTTTAGTTCAGTTTTTGTCTGTATGTACGTATGATCTTTGCCTAATTTTTGTTTTTCATCTGGAAGCACATTGAGTCTGCACACTGTTGTATGAAATGCACTATATAAATAAACTTGACTTGACTAAATGACCTACTTCTCCATGTGCAGCATAAAGTACAGGGGAAGTGATCGCACCTAAAGGTTGAGAGAAAAAATCATTTTTGAAAAAGTATCACGTTACTGGTTTTGCAGTACATGTCCAAGTATGATCACCAAATGTAAATCAGAGTTCATTTTCTTTTCTTCTTTTCTTTAGGAGGCTCTGGTGTTAAAATTTGCTGTTAGGCCCCTAATGATCCCCCACCTACTGCTCTCTGTGTGAATATAGCAATGAAGGAAAAAATGCAGAGTAAGGCTTTCAAATATCGCAGTCTCACAAGTGGATCATTTAGCATTTGTGTTTCTGTGCTGTGAAATATGGCACCAACAGGAGGGGAGCCTGAAGTGATCTAAAATAATTTCAATTATAGTCATTGTAAAGCTTTCTAAGATTTCTATTTTGGTCTTGCAAACATCTTAAGTTATGACTGTTTTTGAGAGAATACAGAAGTTGACCTTTTTTCACCTTGCTGTAGGCAGCTCATATCAGAAAAACATCAGGTACAGAGAAACATATTTTAGTTTCATTAAAGGAAAAAAAATGAGACATTAAGGTTTCAGCAACCATAGAAAGTATCAAAAAGGTAGTAGATATGTGAATGTAGAGGGAAGTCACCTACAGCTTACAAGAAAACTGATCTGCCTAGTCGCTGTGGTTGAGCTGTTGATATTCTGCCTTCGCTTCAAATGCTCGTCTCATGAGCAGCACAATGTGTGCATTTGTTTTTCAATGTGGGTGTGTACGTGCATACTCAAATTGAACCGAGTGAAGCCACAAAACAAAACAAAAAAGTCAGTTTCTCATGACAAATAGCAAAACTGAAAAAAGGAAATTGCAAGGAAATATATCTTTAAATGTATATTCCTGATTTTATTTTTAATTTTTTCTTAATTACATGACATTACATAAAAATACAATGTTACATACACAATAGCATACAATACCTTTGTGTCTGTTTCACAACAATATAGGTATTTTTCTTTTTAAGACCTGACAAAAAAACTGGTCAAGAGGCAGGGTTTGAAACATCATATCACACAAAAAGTTAGAAGTAATTCAAAAATAACATGATAACATCCCACCTTGAGTTAAAAAAATCTACATGAATTATAGCAGCAAAATACAAACAGGAACAGGTAACATACATCATGAAAACAAGATGTGTGGTGCATAGGAAAGTGACAGACGAGGGGTGTGCCTTCCATTACGGTGGCTGTCAGAATTAACTGCCGCCAACTTGGTTGTTATTTTACAATACTGCTGATGGAGAAGGGAGGAGACTTCTTCACCCCCACCTTGCTGCAGATAGAGATATCAAACACACCAAGCTTACCCATACAACAGTAAGACAATTACTGTAGGATAGTAGAAAGGAGTAGAAAACTTTTTATTAGGAAGGCCTGTGAGGAATAGTCCACTTACGTGAGCACTTTGTCTTTCAATGATGGCTCTAGAGAGTAAGAGGAGACACAATGAGTATATAGTACAGTATACAACAATTGCTTGACAGATTCATCATAGTGTAGTCTTATTGTTGGCTGATGCTTAAGTATATTAACCTAAAGTATAGATTTAGAGTTTAGATTTTGTGCAGATTTTTGAGATTTGTGCTTCCACCCCAATACAAAAGAGGTGAATGGAATTTGTGGTGCACATTCTATAGAATAATGAATCTTATAAAAATTCAATGGCAGCAACTCTGGATTCAGTGCCCTCATTTCTCTGAATAACCCAGACCTCACATTCAACAGCGCTTATCATGACAAGAGGTCTTTGGATTATAATTGAAATAACCCAGTTGATGAAATGTTGTTACTGAACTTCTTAAATGTCATTTTTCAATGCTATGTGCACCAGAAATTCCATTCACCACTACTGGTGAGGCCGCAGAGACACACATCTCAAAACTTGGTCAACTAAAACCAAAATTATCTGCATGAAACAACACCACTTGAGTTAGAAGAGGAAGTATGTTCTTTTGCAAGACAAAGCCTCGCTCACCTTTTTTCTTGCAGCACTTTTTGCACTTTTTGCATTTGTACTTGCAGCAGAATTGAACAATGCCAATGGTGAAAAGGATCGCCAGGATGCCAAAGCCCACAGCGACCCCGACTGCAGTTGAGTTTACCCTGCTCCCTGCAAATACAGAGAGGTAATTAGATCATAGCCATAGATTTTTCAAGAATCACATTTCAAAGATCATCTTACAAGCATTCAAGAACTATAAACAAGCAAACTGAATGACAAAAAGCTTCTTTTTGAATTTGACAGGGTATTGTATTTCTGACATAAATGATTACCCACTGAAATAGTCTGTCTGGCTGCCTGGGCCTAATGCGATCAATAGATATCTGTTCATTATGAATGAATATTCACTCTGATGAAATGAGATTGGAAAATCAATCTGTGGGAAAGATTTTGGCCCTGGCTTCATTAGCAGTCTGGAGAGACACTTAAAAGACAAGTGTGGAGGGAGTTAAAGAGACAAAAATACAGCTGACACATCACATAAACAGCTGGGATGTCTTATGACATTGGCATTTCTGTTTTTCCAACCAACTGCGTAAGCAGCACAGGACTCTTTACTTCTCTTCTTTAAGTTTTATTCACTGTTTTACCTTAACATCTTTCAAGCAACAGCTCTACTGTATACATGCAGTAAATACCATAGTGACTGACAATGTGGGTTTTAAAGATTCTTGTTTTAAAAGTTCAAAGTTGCCAACTAACAGAGAAGAGCTTGTAATTTGTAGTTACAGGAAACAAGCAGAGCTCATTTCCATGTAAAATGTACAAGAAGCACCTGAAGATAACATTAAAAGGCAATGAATTCAAAGATAAAGGATATATTTTGTTTCCAGAGACAGCAATACTGTCAAAGTAAAATACTCGAGTAGCATAAAAGTTGCTAATGTGCCTCACAGTTCAAGCAAACAGAACTGAAATTTAACATCTCAGCTAAAAGACTCTTACCATTATTCCCCATAGCTGACAAGCCAGGATGACCGACGTTATCTCTTGTCTGTCTTCTATTTCTGTCCGTCTGGTGTTGAACTCTGTCACTCACGTACTTGACTTTACACAAGTTTTTATTAAATAAATTGTCTTGATTGTGAAGGACCAAAACAGAGTACACTCTCCTCTTCCTTCTTTGCCTACGTCAGCCTCTCCATGTCCCCATACCAGTCATTCTTTTAAACCGGTCCATCTTCTTTATCCTGCCTGTCTTCTACCCTCCCTTCATTAGCAGATGCTAAAGTAGATGTGACGACCTGTCGTTCTCAAATGGACAGTCGTGTGAAGCAGCCCTTGATTTAAAATTCACTCTGGAGTACTATGATACTGTGCGGCATAACAACTTTTCACAAGACCTCCACCCGTTTGCCTGTCTCACTGAGATCCATTAGGAAACACAGCCAGAAACTATGACTTTCTGGTCTTGTCCTCAGGAGAACTATCTTATATAGACTGAGGCTACATAATGAGGTGCCTTTCTTTTGTCACTCTAGCTTCCATCACAGCTCCAATAGCAGCCTTGCTCTTGTTTTCTTCTCTCTAAGAAAGCTTTCACTGACTGCCAGGTAATAACACCTGAATCAGATGGTGCATGGGGACTCCTGTTGGATGTCTGAGTTATTACACCTCTTCATTGTTGAAAGTAATGGTGCAAACACTAGATGAAGCCAAAGTTAACCTGAGTACCACAACATCTGACTAAAATATATGTACTGATATTTTACTCAAAACAGTAAATGTGTCTAAGTTGGTATAAAAGTTATAAATCCGATCTTAAATTCAAATCTCTTGCTGTAAGCTGATACTATGTTGCTCTTGCATTTTGTAGGGTAGATGGGTTTTCTTGGGTGTCTCTTACTGGTACATCCTGAACACATGGAATTGCCCTCAACAAATCAAGAATATGTCAGGGGAAAGTACCCTAGTCACTTTCTAATTCCAGGCCTAAAATAACTATGAATAGTTTAAACTTAAATATGGCAGTGCTGTGTCAAAAATTTAAGTTTTTGAAATTCATTTGGAAAGTTTGTCGCTTTTGCAGTTTTTATGCTGTTGGATGAATATGTAATTTGTTGGTCTAACACATACTTCTGGTGATGTACCTTTTAAAGGAGAAAAATAATATATGAGAACACATATACAAGGGAGTTGTCATGTCATTCATGCAATGATATAAGGAATAACTACAAACTTACACTTTTTTCATTTTAAAGTATCATAATAAGTAGATCAGATTAAAAGTTGTATGACTCTGAAAGATGCGTCACAACACATCCACCACATGTTATCAGTTCATGTTGGTGGAAAGTTTCCTGTCATTTAACCTGATTGGGCAACGTGCACTCTGATCTAACTGCAGAACATGAACCACAAATGTCTTCAAGGCAACACAGTTAGTTAGCCACTTTCCATTTACTGATGTGTAGGCTGTCCCTGATCATAGAATGGCATACCACAAAGCGATAAACATGACTAAGTAGTCAGTGATAAAGTTGCCTAACACACACCCAAATTCATCTGAAAATTTTGTTTAACTCAAGTTCCCCATCCATTTGCTATCTATATAGACATGACCCTATCTCAACCAACTTTCTCCCTTTCACCCCCTCTGCTGAAAATGGGTCAAGTCAATCTACAATTTTTAGCCACATGAGCAGCGTCACTCAGGGGACAGCAATGCTGGTCCACCATTTTGATCTACATTTTTAATATCACAAGAAGTAATGGATAGATTGACATTACATTTGGTTCAGGCATTTGTAATCCAGCAAGGGTTAACCCTAATGGCTTCAGTGATCCCCTGACTTTATTGTCATGACAAACATTTAATTTGTCTAGTACATTGATTTAAGACTAAATACCTGCAAAAATAGTGACATTCCCATGAGCCCCAGCTATACTTTGTGTTTAGAGCCAAATATGTTGGCATGCTAATATGCTAAAATAAGCTGGAGAACATGGTAAATATTATACGTGCTTAACAACACAATGTTAGCATTGTCACTGTGAGCATGTTACCATGTTGACATTAGGTCATAGCACTGCTGTACAGCTTCACAGAGCTGCTAGTATGGGTATAGACACAGACTCAGTACAGTTCATATGGGGGAGGATATGAGCATCTAAATTAATCCTTGACCCTTGGGAACAGAACATGTAACAAAATAATCTCAGCTCAAAGGTGTCATGTGTCGATACATACCATGCTAGACATTTTTCAGACATTTTTGTGATGACAAGCTAAAGCTAAGTTACTTAGTTATGATCTGCCTGCACTGCATGTCGTGTCATTGTGTCGTCTCTACAGTCATGTTTGGTCCATTAAAGCCACATTAATCCAGATTTGATACAATATATTCAGCTACTGAAAATATGATTCATAGGGTTTTACGTGAGAGTGCACGCTCCCCAACATTTTTTCAAATTATTTAAAGGAGGTGGTTTGATAGTGAGTCAAACCCAGAGATAGGGTAAACTTAAATCTTTGCAGATTTATGTCTAAATGGGAAATTACGTTTTTCTGTATACTAGTGCCAAAGAATGGAACAACTACTTCCTTTCATCAGACAAATTATTAATAAATGGGCTTGGGGCATTAGTAATACCCTATTGTGCTTCTTGTAAAAAAAAGTGTTCTAGTGTTGTCTAATTCTATTGTTCCATAAAAAGTAGTTGTTTACGTGGTGCACCTGTAGAGCAGTAGGCAGAAAAAAAAAATATTTTCAGGAAATCTCAATGTGATTTCTTGGCAATATGGTAACAATTTTCCAGGAAAGAATTTAATTTTACTATCACATCACACAGAGAGGTTAAACTGATATGATAGCCTAACATTCAGCAAAGGTCTCGTTCTATGATGATATCATCTATCACTATGTCATGACTAATAGACTTATGTGGATACATGAAGCTTATGTGAGTTGCATAACAAGTGGTACATTTCCCAATTCTCAGCAGCTAACACAACTACTTCCTTATACTGTAAATCCATTCATTTAATGTCGGTCAAGTGCAGTGGGTGGCAGCTGACACAATAACACCATCGGAAAAGTGTTTTGTGCTCCAGGTGATGAAATGAAAGGCTTGGATCACAAGACTCGTGTTAACTGTTTCAGAAATATCCACACAACTAAACTTCATAATTGACAATTTGAACACCTCAGACAACATATTTTGGAATATAGAATATAAAGTAGATGTATACAATTGTGAAAATTATGTATTATCATAGTCTTTGTTGACTGAGCTTGAATCTCTGTTAACCAGTTTATTGCTCTTTGTCTTCCCTTTCTTTCGTCATTTACTCAGGAAATGTCATTCATATTTTCTGAATTCAGTTAAACATACTCTAACCTAACATAAAATATATCACATACCTGACCTAACATTAGCTTGAAAGTGATTTAGCTTTTTGAAAAATTTACCTCAGAGAAAGCTGTTTCCTTAAAAACCAGCTAAAAACATGGGTTTCCCAAATGAGAAGGGGACAACATATATTTTTTAGAGTTCAGGGAACACTGACACAAATGTTAAGATGTTAATAATTAACAAGTTATTTTTCAAGCAGCACTTCCCATAACTTCTATCAAGCGCTCCGTATTAAGTTTCACAAGACGCACACCTCTATGGGCTGATTGTGGTGTAATGGCTTTGGTGGTAAACCGATGTGGAGTGCATGTGAGAGAAAGGGAGAGAGAGAGAGAGAGAGAGAGAGAGAGAGAGAGAGAGAGAGAGAGAGAGAGAGACAAAAATAAGTTGTTTGCTATGGAAGTGGATGGCAGAGGGTGGTCCCTGTTGAAACAATAAAAGTCGCCTGAGAAACTCCTCTGAGAAAGATGCTGAATTTCAGACACTAGGAATACTATTTTCCACCAGTTTGACCCTCAGGTGGTCAAGGAGCAACAGCTGCTTTACAGGTAAGGAAGAATACAGTGCTATGAGGAACAATATTTGTGTGTGTGTGTAATTATGATTGTTTTTATTACTTCTGCTTTTTTCCAAATCCTTGATAACTACTGTGTTCCTTTTTGTATTCTGTGTGAGACTAAAAGATTAAATGCCATGCCATACAAGCAGTAGATGATTTTTATACATGTGGTGTTTTTCAAATTTGGTCAACTCAGAAAAGAACTTTGATCCATATCTAATCAAGTTTCCTACTAAACTTTATCCAGCCATCCAGGTAAGCATGTCTGATAAGGATGCATAATGCCTTAAAGGAAAGTTCCACATTTTTAATCTGTGCTGTCTTTAAAATGTTTAAATTTTTAACTTTCTTTTTCTTTTCTTGGTACAATTCAGTTTTAGATGTTAAATTAAAATAAAGTTAGCTGTTTTGTGAGTAAGAGGTCAGATTTGTGTTCTAACAGGACTAATGTTTGCCATACGCATGTTTTTAAATCAATTATAAATCAAAGATCACGCTGTACATTCCCTGTTTAGGTTTCACAGATTTGCCCACAATTTCAATCTGCTGCCACACCGTTTGCAGGTCAGTGAGGAGAAAATGACACTATGAACATTTTCTAGATATTTTAAGAAAGTAAGTAATATAAATGTTTGAAAATACTTGTCTTAGTTGGTATATATTCATTGTGAATACAAAAATCTTGCAGCGCCCAGGCAGTATCCTATTAATGTGTAACCAACCTAGACTATATGCTGTTCAGGAAGTCAGGAGTCTATTTAGTTGTCCTTGAGCTTTACATGCACCCAGTTTCAAAAGAAAGGAACAGTGTCTTTAGCAGCGACGATTGTGCTCATTGACAAAGAAATGAAGAATAATGAATGAATGAATGAATTTGATCCGTCTGAAATGGATTCTGTGTTTGGCTGTCGTGCTGTGAATGCTGATGGGATTATGAACAAAATGAACCAGTTTCAGAAAAACAATAAAAGCCTAGAGTCAAACAAGGGCGTACAAAAGATTTATTAGATCTCTGTGTTGCTTTCATCTTCTCTTCTATAGCGTGTGCAAACATCTTGTCAGCCATTGTTCAGCCATGTTAGACTGTCAGGCAGGATAAACTTTGTGACTGCACAATATCCATGTAATTTACAGGGTGGGAAATGTGCTATAGTAGAGGGGCCGAAAATGGATGATTTAGTGTACATACTTTACAGAAAATTAAACTGAAATTAAACTCACTTTAACCAACCTCAGTCGGGCAAACAAACAAAAGGAGGTCATGCACCATAATTCATACCAGGGTGGAGCTTTTAAATGTTTTGGCAACTTTAAGGCAGCCTGAATATCAACAAGGTTAACAGAGGTTACTGGAAGACGTTCAGGTGTGTCATCAGCCTCAAGCTATGTATTGATATATATATATCTACTTTCCTACCTACCTTATTGCACCTGCCTACATTTATAGTTTATAGTTTTTTCATATCCTATCCATATCCATTTTCATATCCATTGTAAACTCTGGGACAATTACTAACTGTAGAGACCACTGGAGAGAGGAAAGGTTGGGAGTGAGCTTTAAGGTTGATTGCATTTAATAGTCCAGGTCAAGCGACACAATTATCTGCTGTTGATAACAATGGCTCTTTCTTTTCAGCCAACCTTTTTTCTGTCTTTTTTTCCGACTCACAATCCCGATCAGGCTTTTTTTTTTCCCTCCCTCAGTTGTCTATGCTCAGTGTCCCATAACATTCATGATGGCATAATTCTGAGAAGCACTGACCTAATGACCAGAGTGGTCACTGAGTATGCCCTTAAAGTGTAACTGAACACTTGAGAAGCATAGGACAGAAATGTGCTGCTGTATTGGTATCTATTGGTTGAAACTTTCAAGCATGTTGCACTTCTGGCTGCAAACCAATTGGTTGTGTCAAAACAAGTCTGTTTTTTTTAAAAATCAGAACAGGTCACATCATTGACATAGGTGTGCCTACCACTGCAGGATCCTTGCACATCTTACAGTATCCCAGAGATTGTATTGTACCATTGTGAATTTCCCGTGCGGATTAATAAAGTATCTATCTAATCTAATCTAATCTAATCTTCATGTCCTCCACAGAATACACTGTGATCCCTCACTTTCAATTCAGTACTATTATTCTTAATCCATCCAATACTTTGGTTCATGACCAAATATCTGCAAGGGTAACAACATTCTCATCAACATCAGCTGTACTTTGTGTTAAGTGCTAACTAGCAAGTGTTAGCATACAATGCTACACTAATCTGGTGAACATGGTTAACATTATTCTTACAAAACTTGCACTTTAGCATTATCACTGTGAATGTTTTGGTGTATCTTTGAGTATTTGGCTCAAAACACCACTGTAGCTGCTAGCATGGCTATAAATTCTGGTAAAGCATTGAGTGGATTTGAAACATTGCTGCTATGAGATGTGACATGAGTCATCATTTGATGTCAGCCAGGAACTCCTGACTGATACCAACTGACTTCTCATGAGGCTGTCGAAATAACACAGGTGAGAAAAATACACACCTAAGCCTCGGGGCACGCTACTGGACACACAAACACACACACACACACACACACACACCACTGTTAATTCTTCATATTGTGTTTGGGTTCGTGGTAATAGGTTTGCATACAACGCACCAAGCTACGTGTGGGTGTATGTTTGCAAAATCACAGAGAGAGGCTGATAGGAGCCAGAGAAAAGGAGGGGGAAGGAAGAGGCGTGGTATGTCCAGGGTTTAAAAAGAGCTTTGGCGTGGAGAAATATGGGAGAGGACAAAACTGGGAAGGAAGGTACATAGGAGAGAGGAAGAGGGAGGAGGGAGGAGGAACAAAGGTTACATTGCCTGTTTTGCTGTGGTGTTTGGTGATTCAAACAGTCTCTTGAATCTGCAGAGCTGGAAACACGTTCAAACACCAGCACTTTGATTACAGCTCAATGAGGCAGTCAGGCACCCTTTCAAGCAGGATTCAGTTACACTGCTGTAGAAAGACAAGGGGGGAGAGGCAAGAGAGAGAGAGGCATCTGAATCAATTAGTTTTGTAGTTAAAGCCAGTGGACCAGGAAGGTGATATAAAAGGACATGAATATTACAGATGTGTGTTTCTAGGGAGTCTCATGAGGGAGGGTAGGTTTACTTGTGCTGTCAAACATGAGGCACTACTACTGAGAAAGAGAGACAACTACTTGGCGCACTCGTATGTGGTATACAACCACATGGAACCAACGATTTTGTCAGGAAAATGGCAACAACAGTTTTACATTGCAGGTCACCCAACAGCACAGCATAACCACTGTATATAAAGGTTTACTAGCTTTGCAGTGTATCTGGCTCAAGGCAGGGCATGTTGATGTATCTGCTTGTGGGAGTGCACGTCAATTTTAGTTTAATAGAATTATCAAGTCTGTAGAAGATTTAGATTGATAATGATCCTGCTGATGTCATTAGCTTATCGGCCAGGATATGCTAGTTTTAGTTTATTTTGTCTGTGGTCATACTAGATGCATGTGTTCACCATCTACTCCCATTGTGTGTGTCTGCAACTCTTGGTGTGTTAGTTCACAGTCATCAAATTTGCTCATGTAATCAGTATACACTTTGTGCTACTAAACATTTAAACATGGAGGACAACATCAGTAGATCTCTGTTTTGATTAAAGTCACCAACAGGCCATATAGACTTTGAAAAGCCCTTTTGTGAATAAGTCGGCTTGAGGAAATATAAATCAAATAAAGTTGAGAAGAGGAGGGCCTTTGTTTGAACAAAAGGTAACGTATGTCACGGCTTATCTGTTAAAGGTGACCCATATACTTCCTTTTTGTGGTGTCGAGCACTTCCACCAGACAGAGTCTACGATGGGCTGGGGCCTCCGTACTTAAAGGAAAGCAAAGTTTAATAGTCATCAAGATGATGTTGATACATCACTGCTGTTACTTGCCCATGTTTTGAAACACGGCTCTGGTAATGTAACGATGTTAGTCATGTACCTATGATACATTTTCAGGAAATATCATGTGTCATAATATGACAAAAATGACTGAGGATGCGCTCATCCACTTTCACAACAAGACTTTTTCTAGTCATCTTTCACTTCCCAGGTTATATGGACCTCCACTTTTTGTGCTGTCTCATCTGCTTATCCAACATTCATCAGGTAATCGTGACCTGGTTTCTGATCAGACTTTTTCCCCACTAAGTTTTCTGTGTTGGTGTTAGTGGTGAGTGTGTGTGTGTTCTTCTGCAAGGTATTAACTATTTTTAAATCAAATCATGCATTTATTGTGAGGATTAGCATTATAATTAAGATATTATAGGTTTTAGACTTATATACTGGCATCAATGGTCAAAACTTTATGTACAAAAAGTATTCAACTCAAAACTAGGATGGAGTCCCCTGTCCCTAGGGAAGATTAAGAAGAGGGTATCCTCAGAATCAGCTTACATATCCTCTGGCATAAAAAGGCAAAAGGAGCATGACTATAAGCTAATTATTGAAACGTAAGCAGAAGTGAATATACATGTCTCATGTCATATACCAGCGCCACAAGGCCTACTGCACACAAGTGAAACATTCGCTATTCTTGCGTAAAGAGAAATCTTGAGAACGATTTTACAACACACACAACATGTAGGTTAAAGAATAAAATGATTGGACTTGACGATGCAGTGTTTTATGGATTAAGGTGGACGCTAATATGAAATTTTTATATAAGAGTATGTCAGCAAAATAGGTATAGGTATAGTTTATTCTGCAAGATAACCCCCCCACAAAAAAAAAAAAAAAAAAAAAACATAACACAAAACAAAACAAAAACCTGCCCAATAAATAATGAGCCTGTCCTCTTTATGGAGTCCATGACTTGCTTGCTCAGTGTTTGTTTGTCAAGAGGAGCAGCTATTTTAGACATGAAAGCATTGCAACAAAAAATTAATTTCAGCTCTCTTTGCCCAAAATTGGTTTTGGGCACTTCCTTAATCTCAAGTAACAGCAGAACATTCAAGAGCAAAGGAAGTGTGCAAATGAGGGAATTTACCCACTATAAAGGAAGTGAAAACTAGATAACAGTACACCAATGTTCCTAAGTTGGCTTGTTTTGTTTAGCTTATGAAGCTCGGCAATTCCTCACGAATATCAATGACTGTGAGGACAAGACAAAGGCTGGAACAGCAGGCAAACGTAAAGTGCTCTCAAATCTGTCTGCAGTTGGCATCCCAGGCTGAACTACCTTAAAACAGGCCGTGTCAGCAGTCAACTGATGGAGGCTTGCTTGATGTATACTTGGAGTTTATAACACCAGATGAATTCCATTGATTAATAAAATACACATGCTGCACGACAAATTTTGGCAGGAAACAGTGTCATAAAGACCAGTGGCTCCTAAAATGTGTGGAATTTCCAGAGGGCTTTTCCACAATTCCTTGATGATGTGAAAAGATGGGTAAGAACTAGCAGGATTTATACATGAGTTGCAATCTAAACTCACGAGAAAGCAGCCCCTTTTAGCCTGGACTGTAGAGGACTCCTAAAGGCTGTTTGGGGCTGCTGTGTCTAACTTTATCAACTGATACATACACCGTGTTACGTCTGTGTTTTTGGCTGTGTGGGTGTATGTTTTGGTAAAATCCAAGAGACAGAGAGGCATTGGATAGGAGCTAAGGAGAGAAAAGGAGGGGGGGGGGGGGGATGCTAGGCGTGTATGTCCACAGGGTTTAAAAAGTTAGTTTGGAGTGGGAGGATGAGTGGGAGGAGGGACAAAACTGGGGAAGGGAAGGTACACAGGGAGAGAGAAGAGGGAGAGGGAGGAGGGTTCAGGTGTCAAGTTACCTGGAATACTTCAGTTTTGTTTTGTTTTTTCAGCAGGGCTTGGTGATTCAAAAACAGCTCTCTCTGAATCTGCAGAGCGTCGAAACACAACGCCAAACACCAGCACTTTTGATTACAGCCTTGGGGTTTTAGAGAGGGGCAAGTCAGGCACCCTTCAAGCAGGATTCAGTTACACTGCTGTAGAAAGACAAGGGGGGGGAGACAGCAAGAGAGAGAGAGAGAGAAAGACTGAATCAAACTAGGTTTTGTAGTTAAAGCCAGTGGACCAGGAAGGTGAGAGTAAAAGGACGAAGGACATTAACAGGACAGTGTGTTTCTAGGGAGTTCCACCTCCAGTGAGGGAGGGTAGGTTTTACTCTGTGCTGCCTGTCAGATGAGGTACATCTGGGCCTTACTGAGAAAGACAACTACTACATCATGTGGGTGAGTACAACTAAATGGAAGTGGAATCAACGTATTTTGTCAGGAAAATGGCAAGTCAGGTCACAGTTTTACATTGCAAGGGTCATCTGAATAGCACAATAGCATAACCACTGTATATAAAGGTTTCGACCAGTTTTTGCAGTGTACTGGCTCAAGGCAGCGGGTATGTTTTGCATGTTGGAGATGCTATCTGCTTGTGGGAGTGCACGTTCACTCGTGTTTAACATAGAGAATTTTAGTGTGTGATCACTGGAAGCTTCAGGTAGGAACATTTTAGATTGATAATGATCCTGCTGATGCTCATTAGTTTTATTTGGTTTGTGTGGATATGCTAGTTTTTAGTTTATTTTGTCTGTAGGTCATACTAGATGTATGTGTTCACCATCTACCTCATTGTGTGTGTCTGCAACTCTTGGTGTGTTAGTTCATAAACATTCAAATTTGCTCATGTAAATCTATATACACTTTGTGCCACTAAACATTTAAACATGTGAGGACAACACTGGTGTAGATCTCTGCCTTTGATTAAAGCTCGTCCAACATGTCACGCATAGATTCTTAAAAGCCCTTTTGTGAATGTTTCAGTTTAGAGGAACATAATCCAACAAAGCTGAGAAGCAGCGAGGGGAACACCTTGTTTGAACAAAAGGTGTTCCATGTCACGGCTTTTATCTGTTAAAGGTGACCCAGTTATACTTTTTTTTGTGGTGCTGGAGCACTTCCCACCAGACAGAGTCCACGTATGGGTCAGTCTCACTCTAAAGGAAACAAAGTTTAACAGTTTACTTCAAAGATAAGATGAAAGATATGATCACACTTGCTGTTACTGCTGCCTGGTTGTTTTGAAACACGGCTCTGGCACGTAAACTGGTTTCTGTTAGTCATGGTACCCATGACAGCATTTTCAGTATGTTTTCCAGTAGGCACGATCATTATGTGTCATAATATGACAAAACAGACTGAGGATGCGTTCATCCACTTTCGACAACAAGACTTTTTTCTAGTCATCTTTCTGGTTTCCCAGGTTATATGGACCTCCCACTTTTTTGTGCTGTCTCATTCATCTTGCTTATCCAACATTCATCAGGTAATCGTGACCTGGTTTATCAGACTTTTTTCCCCACTAAGTTTTCTGTAAGTTGGTGTCAGTGGTGAGTGTGTGTGGTTCTTCTGCGGCTGTGTATTAATCATATTTTTAAATCAAATCATGCATTTACACAGAGAGGATTAGCATTATAATTAAGATATTATAGGTTTTAGACTCTATATACTGGCATCAATGGTCAAAACTTTATGTACAAAAAGTATCTAATCTCAAAAATTAGGATGAGTCCTCAGTCTCTAGGGAAGATTAAGAAGAGGGGGTATCTCAGAATCAGCTTACATCCTATTACATAAAAGGCAAAGTATATGACTATAAGCTAATTATTTGAAACGTAAGCAGAAGTGAATACATGTCTCATGTTACATACTAAAGCGCTGCAAGGCCTACTGCACACAAGTGAAACATTCGTTATTTCAGTGTAAAGAGAAATCTGAGAACGATTTGACAACACAACATGTAGGTTAAAGAATAAAATGATTGGATCTCTGACGCATGCAGTGTTTTATGGATTAAGGTGGACGTTACAATATGAAATTCTTTTATATAAGAGTATGTCAGCAAAATAGTATAGGCATAGTTTATTCTTAGCAAGATAACCCCCCCCCCCCCCCAAAAAAAAAAAAAAAAAAAAAAAAAACACAACACAAAACAAAACAAAAACCTGCCCAACAACATTTATTTGTCCCTCTCTCTTTATGGAGTCCATGCACTTTGCTTGTTTGAAGTGTTTGTTTGTCAAGAGCGAGCAGCTATTTTGTGTGGACATGAAAGCATTGCATCAAAAATTAATTTCAGCTCTCTTGCCTCAAAATTGGTTTTGGGCACTTCCTTTAACTTAAGTAACAGCAGCAGAATGAGTCTGGCAGCAAAGAAGTGTGCAAATGAGGGAATTTACCTAGTACTATAAAGCAGAAGTGAAAACTAGATAACAGTACACCAATGTTCCCAGTTGGTTGTTTTGTTTAGCTATGGTTTCTGGCAATTCCTCATTTAGTCATCAATGATTCTGTGAGGACAAGACAAAGGCTGAACAGCAGGCAAACGAAAGTGCTCTTCAAACTGTCTGTAGCTATATCCTATGGGCTGAAATCATCTAAACAGGCCGGTCAGCAGCCGAACTGATGTGATACTTAAGCTTGATGTGATACTTGAGCTATAACACTACAGGATGAATCCTGTTTGATTAATAAAATACACATGCTGCACTACAAATTTTGGTGAAACAGTGTCATAAAGACCAGTGGCTCCTAAAATGTGTGAATCTCCAGAGGGCTTTTTCCACAATTCCTTGATGATGTGAAAGATGTGTAAGAACTAGCAGGGATTTATACATGAGTTGTAACCAAACTCTGATGAGAAATGCAGCCCTCTTTAGCCTGACTGTAGAGGACTCTAAAGGCTGTTTAATGTTGTGTCTAACTTTATCAACTGATAGTCTCAAAATATCACGTGACCATATCCGTGTTGGGCTATACTAATTACTCAAAAGCAAAAGAAGTCAGTGAACACTGCATTAATTTAAAGTGGCTATAATTTATATTTTTTATAGTACAATGTATCAAATGACATTATATGACTTGCTTTATAGACTGGTGCTGCTCATTATTTACCTGTCAAGCCTGCAACTTTACTGTTTCAGTTCAGTCTCACAGCTCTCACAGCATTGTTTCTGGCTGCAGCAGGTAGCTATTTTCAAAGACAATGTGCTAAAAACCCACGGTATGCTACCTGATCAGGACTAAGCAACAGGCGAGCACAGTTAGCCATTAGCTGGTGGACATAGTGGAGCATTTAGCAGCTTAAGAGGTTGATATTTCCACACATGCTGGTATTAACTTCCCATACTGCATTTAAAAAATTAAGGGAAATTTAACTTCCATTTTTGAGTGATCGATACACGTTTCTTATCCTCTTATTGTTATGAAAGGGTTTTAAGTATTCATCTTAAAGCCTTAAAGGTGTTTAAAAACCACTATCAGATATGTGTTTATATGTGTCTGTGTTTTCTTCATCAAGACTAGCTAGACTAGGTCTGGCTTAAAAAAGCTTTTCATTTTTACTTGTCAAACCAGTTTAAAAGTGGTTTCAGATTTGTGAACCCTTTATTCTATTAACAAAAACTTTTACTGCTTTTATCCCAACTAAACCACATCAAATGAGGTTTAGATTTAAAAAAAAAAAAGACTTGTCAAATTTGAATTACATTATCCCCCAGAGAAGCTTGAGACTGTTTAAAACACAGCTTCAGGTTTGTGAACCCTGCAAATCTATAGCTAATCTGAAGCTAACTTCTGCTTTGTTGTTGTTGTTTCCCTCAGGCAGAGACCAAAAATCTGAGTAAATACCAGACATCATGTAACCACAAACACAACATGATGAAGGGTAATGTTGCTCCCTATAACTGCACTGTCTGCAAATAAGCAGCTGTTTGCAAACAAGTTCCCGAAATCAACTTAAAAATAAGGATATCAATGTGTTTGCAACTTTCCATTGGGTCAGCTTATTTTTTGGTATTTGAAATTTCCTTTCAGAAACAGAAACGAAAAATGAACAATAGTGTTGTGGCCTTCATTTTGTCTCGTCTTAGTTGACCTTTTATCCTTAGAAGGCTCATGTTTATTTCAGATACTTGTCATTTAATTCACCCTGAATAACACCAAACATACAGGGTTCCACAGAAGCCCATTAGAATAAAGGTCACAATTTCTACCTCAGATCATCAAAAACTATTACCCTATTGTTCCTGGAAACTGAACAAAAAATATGCAGCATAGACATGTTGTTCGGTAGTTCCCCTTTCTTTCAGCCGTTTAGTCTCAAGCAGTTACATAAAGTAACAATCACTGGTTACATCCATGGGCTGCTAAACATCCATTTACAATCAGTGATAGACTATGCTATATAAAAAGATAACAAGCAACCGCGCCCCCTACTGTTATGGTGGTCACAAAACCCTGCGACAAATACCAAAGAGTAGACGGGCCCCACCGCCATTTAGCTGTCAAACGTAACTTAAAATAAAGATATAGCCTCAATACACGTAACATTTTCTGCATTTAACACATACACAAACAGAAATGAAGGCACGGTGATTGGGGGAAAAAAGCAGTCCACCTACCTTTTGAAGGTGCTTGATTAGCACTTTTAGCTAGCTCCGCTGACCGACCGCATGCTGCCTTAAAATATCCACATATCCTCCTCCTGTGAACACCAGGCCATGCATGAATGTAAGCCTAGCAGTGGCTAACTTAAGCAAACCAGCTAGCAAGACAACAAGTGTAAATGAAACAGCCTTTGAGTTACCTTGTTATTAGCATCTCGTTTTGTTCGCGTCCGTGCTACACTTCAGTTTCTGCTACCTGAGACACTGAGATCAAACTGAATCGACGAAGAGTCAACAAACCATCCGACCCCTACTAGTTTAACTACCGAAATTAAAAAGCCACTACACGTGCATATATATTTGCTTGAAAGATTAAATCGCTCAAATCAAAATAGTTGGCACTCATAGTTTTATGTTGATCGATTAATTAATTAACTAAACTAATCAACTACACTTTGTGTTTGAGGGCAACTCCCTGGTGATAATATACTAAATGTTTGACACTAGACTGGCTAGTCCATAAACTTTCAGGTTGAGTCCTTCAGAGCAGTTCTTCAACAAAATTTTAAAGGGACATTTCTTTTTTTTTTTTCACATTTCACTGCTCTACAGAATGCTATTTAGGTCTTTCCAAACTTGTGTTTTTTCCTGTTAAATGTTGGATAGTTGTATCCCATCAGGTCTCATTTTCATTTTTCAAGTGAAAGCCATCTGAGAATGGAAAACCATCCTGCAAATTACTCAGCTGGTCACAAACATGTACATCCCGTAACAACACTTATGCGTTTGCAACGTTCAAAAACAGAAAGGTTGGGAACCATAGCTTCAGAGCATCCTGTTCCCAGTTCAGGGAAATGACTACTGTCATTCGTTCTGTAATGTTTCCTACACCCAACACACCCTACAGACTGAAATGTACTCTGTGTAATAATGCAACTGAGATACAGCTGATATCCTGTTCAAGAATACTGGGCTTTAACCTCTTGTGGTTGTAAGGCGGTCACACCTGTCTATACCACCCCTGCAATATTACAGTGTGTTCTGTCTCCACAATATCAGTTGCATTGGAATGGAAGACTTGCTGGGTCCCAGTGGACACCACCACACTAAGCCCCACCACACTGTACAGTCAGAGTCACTTTCATAGTGGGGTCAAGTAGTCTGTATGATAACAGACTATGGGAAGCGCCTGCAGCACATGAGGTGGCTGACATATACAGGGAGGGGGCACATGGGTGTAACATGGCACACTATGTTCCATGTGTGTATAATCAGTGTTTCTTTCTGGCCTCTCCTCTATGTTTTGTAGTCTTTTTGGACAAATAGATGCAATTTATCCCCACACATCTTTGAACAATCACCTGGCAATAAACACAAAAAAGTTAAATGCAAAGATATCTCATAAGCCCAGGTAATTACATGGAAATGTACACACAAAATTACACAATTACAAACCTACACCTACACCTAGACACACACACACACACTGTATATTTCCTCTCAAGTCATGCCACGCACAGTGTTGTTTTGACACCTGTGGCCACCTTGTCTTGTCCACCTTATGTATCTTTGTTGTTCTTTCCACAGACGATCGCCCAGCTGCCAGAGGAAAGCACTAAACCATTAAATCCCAGGCAGGCAGGTAAGCTGTCAGCTGGTGTTGATTTTACATCAATACACAGTATGTTGCTGCAGTGGTGGAAGAGTTCTACGATTATTGTGTTTAACACTTGGAAACTGTAGCGTGGGATAGTACTGAGAATTTACAGAACACTCAGCACGCATTGCTTCCCTCTACTTGACTAATTTTCTCTTCCCTTTGTCTCTCTTGTCTCTCATTTGCTTTGTGGTTTCTATGCTCTCATCTTACTTTCCTATTGTCGCCTTCTCTCCCCATTGCTCTGTTTTTCCCCTCTTTTTCCCAGTGGTCCCACGGCCAGGCCGCCACAGAAGGCCCATGACGGCTCCAAAGACTCAGAAAGACAAGGCGTCTAAGAGGAAGAGAGTGTTGCTGACTGTTTTGACGATTGTGGTCTTACTGGGTATACTGGCCACAGCAGGATACTTTAGTGAGTCACAATTTCTGATTTTAGTTCCTTCTTCCAAAGACACACACAAACACCACGAGATGGTATGCCAAACAGGCCCCACCTTCATTATATAAGAGTTAACTGCCTGGATAATAAAGAGACATGCTTTGTAAAGGTGTAAAATTCATGCCCGGACTCACTGTCATTCACTGTATATCAAATCATCTGAGCAAAATGCCAGTCTAACCCACACTCTGCCCTTCTGCTCCAATGTGCCACTCCTTTTCCCTCCAGTTAAGCAGCTGATTGTCAGCAAATACTTCTTCTGTGCACGCTCGGTAAAGTTCATCCCAATAGACAAAGCCTGTGATGGGAAAGATGACTGTGCCGGAGGAGAGGATGAAATTACTTGTATGTCAAGCTTTACCGCCAACACTACCTTTCCAGGTAAAAACAAAAAACCTGACTCGTTCTCGCTTTGTCATCACAGACACAAAAACAAAGCTTGAAAAATGACTCCCTCTTTTCTTCCTCTCTCTCTGTGCCATTCCTCCCTCCAGTGCGTCTCATGTCACCTCAGCACGTCCTGCAGGTGTACAGTCCTGGCCCAGGCTGGAGGAGTGTGTGCAGTGACGACTGGACCGAGAAGCACACGCAGACAGCATGTAATCAACTGGGATACACATAGTGAGTTTACACCCAGCAGGGATGAATATAATGAGATCCATCACATAGATTGTATTGCATATTTAATGACCGGGTTATCTGACCTGAAATCAAGTCTTGCATCGCCCCCTTTTCTGTCTTAACAGTAAACCTCGTAGCACCAGTGTTCGAGTGGACACTTTAATATCTTCCCTGAAAACTGGACCATTCACAGCTGTCAGACCTGGGACTACGTCCACACCCATACATCAGGCCACCATGGACCGGTGAGGAAGGCAACACATTTGTGCTTTTAACCTCATAATTTATGACTGCATCATCTGTCATTAGTACAGAGATCTGAACTGAGCTGTTTAGAAGACAGTGCTGTCTGAAAGTGACAGCTGTGTTGTTGACAGAGAGCCGATTCCCCCCTGAACTGACTTTCAAGATAAAGCATATTAAATCACTTTGTTCTCTTCCCCCTTCTTTTTGTTTTATAGTCCCACCAGTTTCCATCTATCTCACCACTGTTTAACAAGTAGATCTTCATTTTTGTTTTCCTTCTTGGTCAGATTTTAACCTTTGTTCCCTGCTTTCTCCCCCTCATATGTCTCTTGTACATAGACACAGATTCTGTTTTCACAGTTTCTCTTCCTGAAACAAAAAATCCCACAGTTTTTGTTCCCTTTCTGTCTTATCCTCAGGTATTTTATTCAAACAAAACAGAAAGTTCAACAGGGGGGTGAATTTAGGTCAACATTTAACTTTGTATTTTGTCTGTTTGCCATTCGTGGATCACGTGTAACTCTAAATATTTGACGAATGGCTTCTGAAGACTATAAAATCAGTTATGTGTTCATTGTGCCTCCACGAGGATTTCAAGTGCAGTTACTGAGATTTTGCCTGCTAAAATATAAATAACTTCCTAAAATTTATAAGGAGCGAAAAGGGGTGTGGTATGTTCATTTGTAAAAGTTGTGCACTCAGGCAAAACATTGTAGCTTCACTTTAAAGTAGCGTTCCATTTTGTAGCAAAGTAAAATAACAATCAACCACCTCTTTTTATTTATTTATCATCCTCTGGTCTTTAGAGACCTAACAAAATAAGCATAAATTAGCACTTCACAAATTTTAAATAATGGTTAACTATTATATCATACTGTATTATAAAATAGGTGGATGAGTAGGATTTTTTCAAGGTTTGCAGTATAATTGAATGGCACTATGGCTGATTACATTTGATTGTATATATGGTATGATGTGTTGATAATTCTATACCTGTAAATAGGTTGTAAATTTAATAAAGAGCGTTTATATGGCTGTCGGAAACAATAATTTTGTCACACAACCGCTGATATTCTCTGCAGCGTGCGTGCTGGAAACTGGATCTCTCCTTGTTCCATTCGATCGTCCTCCTCCGGTACACACCTTTGACCGAGATTAAAAAGAAACAGGAACAGAATGTATATAAATCATCTCTAAGCATGGAATAGAGATAGTACACCAAATAGTGGTTTTCATCTCAAATTTCAATCTGTAGAAGTCTAGAAAGTGATGATGTACTGTAAAGTTTAGAAAAAGGTTGTCTTGTATCTGCCTTGCCAAACATCTGGCTAGATCCTAACTTCTCAAGTACAACACTTTTTAACATCAGTATAAAATAGTTCTTCACCATCACCTAAACTTTGGGCTTTATCCTTACTGCCCCCCCTATTGGCCCGATCAGAAAATATAAATTTTCTGTGTGTTTACCAGTTTTCCTGCAACACCCAACACAAGGCTCTCTATGACTTTGCAGTCACAGCTTTGAGACAGAACACAGGCCATAATTCAAAAACAAACAGACAGTTAAAAATATGAAAAAATATTTGCATAATTCCTGAATATCAGATATTACAAAGGCAATGACAAGACCCAGCACTGATCAATGTTGATGCACAGAAGCAGATGCGGGTGTCCCCTAGCTGTTAGCCTGAAACAGATCAATTGATAGTTTCAACCTAGTAATAGAAACATCGGCGTAATTAAAAGCTTAAAAATTGACATGTACTTTGAAATCCTTCAGACAACCGGCAGCTCACTTCGTAATTAGATTACAGGTCAGATATTTTGGAGAAAATCAACAACGTGCATGACACATATATATGAACTTATAGTTATCTCTTTGAGCGATGGCTGGGGCCTTTGAATGGGTTATCCTGAATCAAGAGGAAAAACAAAGAGATGAAGACAGAAAATTATTAAAACATTTCCCATAGAAATGGAAAAGTTAAGATAACCACATATAGTTAATTTTTAGCGAGCAAGTATAAGATAAGATAAGATGAATAATCCTTTATTAGTCCCACAATGGGAAACTCACAATATAAATAGATATGACGTACTAATATGTATAGGTATGTTTTACTATGAAGAATGTAATACATAAAAGAGATCAGGAACTCAGGTCAGTTTTCATTCCCAGAAAAGTATATGGTTACATTGTAAACCACTTTACAGAACGGGTCAGTTTTACCAATGAAGGCTGATCTGTTGTTACCTCATCATCATCACTGTCATCGATACATAACTCCTTTAGATGACTGGCTCTGGCTCTGAGGCTGTACTTGATAGAAGGGGATAGCTTGACAGCGATGCTGGTCTGTGGTAAGCGGGAGAAGTAAAACAAAAAAACCATTATAGTTTTCCGAAATACAGGCTGAGTTTGGGGTAAAGAAGGAGAGAAAGGATATATACCTGTGTCACTACATTTTTCGCTTATAGACTGGACAGCTGAACTAAAACATACATACCTTGGAGAGAGTTGGGCAGTTTCATACAGGCATATCTTCATCTGAGTCATCAATGGTCATCTGAAGATGGATAAAATTAGAACAAGGTTGGAGGGTAATATGAAGGATCCATACAGATAAAACTAAGCGGTGTTTGTCATTTAACTTACTTCATCTGCTTGGTAAAACGTGTATGCAGCAGTCCGAAAGCGGTCTCTGTGATGGAGCTTGAAATGCTGAAAAATTGGGTGTAAAAAGAAGGATGAGATCAGTAAAAGCAAAGGAAGAAATTTAAAGATGGAGAGGCAGGAAAAGGACAATAAACAGTTTCTTACACTGATGAAGTAAACTCAGAGTTCTGTTCTCTGTGATGCCTCTGTCTGCAATATTAGTGTCTCAGATAATCACACCATAATCACACTCATACCTTGCATAATGCTTCTGCTTTGGGTTGTGGAGGATTTCTGGGGCGACCCGAGCCTTTGGCCAGCTCAGGGCAGTTGCACCCTAGAAGGGCAGATAAACAACAGTGGAACAAAGTTTCTGATGGAATAGCACTCCCTAATTATTCACATTGTTTTGTTGTTCTGCCACATCATCCATGTTCTATTTCATGTAAAGGGTAAGTATAAATTCTCTACATTCCGACAAAAGGTAAGATATCAGCATCAGTTAGTTTTAACAGTGATGAAACCAGGGCCCAACCCTACAGAAGTTTAAGTCAAAAAGATGATTTGGGACTTGCGGTACGCTTTTTAACATGGCAAAACCAAGATTAAAAGCTTGCACCATGACAGTCTAGGAATTCCCCAAACCACAGCAATCTCACATATTTGTCTAATCAGGTTCTGTGTAAAAGCCGTGAAAATGTATCCTCAATAATCTACCCTAAAACTATGGCCCATCCCTCCAACCATGATACAGCTGATCAAAGTCATAAAACTTTTTGTTTTGACACCTGTAATAACCTTACAACAGCTGCAGCTGTGCGGCTGGCATTAGTCAAGGGCTGTGTCTTAGGTGGACTTTGTCACTTTTAACACTCAATAGCCAAAAGTGTTCTGTGCAGGTATCGTGTAAACTACTAAGATCAAGGGACACGAGCTGCCCTCTGCTGGAAGACTGTGTGACTTATCAGAATCAGTGTTGTTCATTCCAAGTGAGGGTGCAACACGTGAAACTCGTTATTCTTTGTGTTAAATTCCACATTATAATGTTATCATTCTTGTTCTATTAAATACCTGTACCAGTCAGAGTTTATCAGTTAATCTCTTATGCTACAGATCTAGCCCATTAATCAATCACTACTGTTCTAGCTTACATTCTTGAGTACACCAATAGAACATCTATTTACCCTTGTGTACCTCTCTGCGCCTCTGTTCTCACTTCATATTTGAAGTAATGAAAACTCACCTCTCCCCCTCCCCCGGCCACCCCCTCCCCTGCTTCCTCGGCCTCGCCCTCGGCCTCGCGTCGGAGGAGGGAATGGGACTGAGTCCTCGTCAGAGTTCATGGAGACATTAGCAAATTCACTGGCTATATCCGGGTCTAAAGGCTCATCGCCACGCTCCAATCGGTGAGCTTTGGCTCTGTTGATAGCCTGAGAAAGAGGAGTATACCATTATACACAGCAGCACAGGCAAAATTACAGGTCCATGTTTGTTCTACACTCCTACCTCTTTGATTTCATTCTCCTCCTCAGCTGTGTTCTTTTTGGAGTCTCTGAATTTTTGGATCTGAAAGTATAAAAACATGCACTCTGATAAGACTAACACACATAAACACTTTGTAACTTTGTTTTGAAAAGTGCTGTATTCCTAAAGTTTATTAGTATTATTATCATTATAACTACAGAACATTTACGTAATTTGTTCTACTTCACCTGCATGCCCCACCTTCTTACCTCTGCATCTATATCCTGTTCAGTAGTTACTCCTCTGGCCTGGAGGTGGCGCTGTGTCTTCTCTAGCTGGTAAGTGATCAGCTCCTGGATGGCATCTTTCTCATCTTTGTCTACAAACTCCTGAATGGCCTTCCCCATGCCCTGCTCTGTCAGCAGGGACAGCTGCACTTTCTGTGAAGATACGCAGACACACTTTTCAAGAGAATACACAGTAGATGTACAGTAGGTGAGAGTATTTGTTATGACACCCTGTGAGTATGTGAATTATCAGTTGTACAGTACCTGTTCGGCAGCCTCAAAATACTGCTTAACCAGGTCCTCTACTCTCAGCCCCTCAGCAGCAGTGGGTTTTAACAGCTTGCTGTAGTCAACATTCACCTCATCTAAAAAGCACACAGAATGAATCATGTCAAATAGACAATTCTCTGCATCAGTCTATGGTGTATACTGTAGCTGTGTATTTAGTCTGTGCCAGACCTTTGATGTTCTCCTTTTGCTCTCGGCGTCTGAGAAAGTGAATGATGTCTTTTGGGTTGGCCACGCGGTCCACAAACTTCTGACTGAAGCGAGAAGTGTTGAAGGCCTCAAAACCTCCACTGTAGTCCACCTGGGGAAGGCAATGAAGTTGAAGAATTTGAATGACGTGTGGATAGGGAAGTGTGTGCTCGTGCTTCAAGTAGGGATCAGTGATATAGTATCGTTTGCGATATACAGGGGGAAAAAAAAATCCCCACAGTAAGAATTAGTCATCCTGCGATAGTAACGCTTAACATATTTGTGTTCGCGCTGCACCTTTGTGTTTCTCGTTCCTGCCTCCTGTTTACGTGTGTCTCCCCCAACACACACAGAGTGGAGGAGCTACAGCAGAGACAGGTTGACAACTCACTCCATTAAGTGCAAGAGAAGCTCCAACAAGCATTGTAAGTCTCTGTAAAATCATACAGACATCAATCCCAAACGTCTGAAAGTCAGACCAAAAGGCCTAAGCCTCTCCTCCGTGTATTGCTATATAGACCAACCAACCCGCCTTCGCCTCCCCTCCTCCGCCCCACCATAACAGTCATCCTATGGGAAGAATCATACTATTTTTTATCGGCATTTTTATCGTTATCACAATAAACACCAGAAAATATTGTGATCGAATTTTAAGTCCATATCGCCCATCCCTAGCTGCAGGTGTGCTGATCTTACCCTCAGGCGAATAAGAGGTTTCTCTGGAGTGAGCGGGCATCCAAGTCTTTCCCTCTCAGCTTCTTCTAACATCTCAATGACCTACAGAAAAGCAGAGACAGAAAGATGGGGTAAGACGACTGAGTGCTGAGTCTTAGACTGGCTCTTTACGTTTGATTGTGACTTTAGGTTTACCTTTGCGTAGCACAAGTCCTCCACCTTCTTTGTGACCTGAGGTGTATCAGGTGTGAAGAGGTCTTCGTAGTCAGCCAGCACCACATCCTGGATGAAGAACTGACGCACTGTCTTTAGGGGGATCTTTTGCAGGTTCATCTTGCGGCCCTTCACCCTCAGCAGCCCTATATGCCTAGACACACACAAACAGTCGTTGAGCTACTCACTTAAAAACACACTCAGAATATGGAGACTATCGTTTATTGTGCGTGTGTGTATTTGTACTTCTTGGTGGCCTCTCCAGGGGACAGGGAGGTGGCTACAGAGCTGCCAGGCTGGGTCACGTAGAAGAGCTGCTGTTCATTTCTGGTTGGTGCTATCAAACATTCATGCTCATGACCCCACACCACCAGGTCAAGAAAGTCATCCAGGAACTGCTCTGGAATGTAGTTTGTGGGGCCGTGCTTACTCCTTGACAGAGCACACACACACACGAAAGACAAAACAAACAAAAAACACACACATAATGGAGAAGACACACTTACATCAATGAAAATATCCCAGTCTATGAACATGAAACATGGTAAGCCCATCTATCATTCCCGCTCTTAAAACTGCTTTAATTTTCGATGCCAGTCACATCCTGCATTCTGACTGAGGATTAGTTGGAGATACAGGAGTATACAGTATGAATAGGGCATATACATGCATAAACGCACCTGTTCTGGTGGATGGTGAAGAGGTTAAACCACTCATCCTGGTCTTCTTTGGGGCGAAGCATGGTTACCTGGTTGTTGACAAACATCCTGTACAAGCGCTCATCTGGTATAGAACCTGCAGTACACACACATACACACAATTTAGATTGAAACAACGATTCACAATCAACTCTTTTTATTAACCCCAGAAGAATGCAGACAAAGATTATACAAAACACACACTTACCAAGACCATATAAGGCCAGCTTGGTGTTGCCTTTCTGCATGAGGATGGGACTAATCTCTATCCTCTCCACTGACTGGGAGTGACCAAAGTGATTGACAAGACCAGAGGCACTTAACAGATCCAGTGCACACAAACCTTCAGCCTTGGGGTGAGAAAGGCACCATTACCCGCAAACAGTTACACAGGAACAGGACATACAGAAAAAAAAACATGTGCTTGCATATTAGTGCAATATAAAAACTTTTCCAATAATGAAAGCAACTCACCCCAGTTGGGTCATCGTGGTTGCCATGAATGCTGAACACAGGAATGGAGATGTTCAGGTTTTCATCCTGATAGTTAACCCAGGGGAACCTACAACACATCAACATATACAGTATATAACAACATTAGTAAAACATTCATCCAATAGCAATGGTAGGAAGTAATGACCACAAAGAGAGAGGGGCTGACTGGGTTGTGTTGAAGTTGATGGTCTGGTCACTGAGGATGTTGAAGTGTATGGGCGAGTCTCCCATGCAGTATTTTCTGAGCATAGTGATGCAGTTGTGGAGACATCGCCGTGACGGCTTGTTGTCATGGAACAAATCTCCACCAAGCAGGATGAAATCTACCTGCAAGCAAACAAATATGTAAATGAAAATCAGAGGGCATTTTAGACAGGTGGTCTGTGGGGTTTTCTATTCAAACAGATCATTTAATGTTAATCATCCATCTGACTTCATACACAAACACATTTATCAGCGTGTATATACTTGATTTGTCTTGGCACATTTAAGGATCTCATCCAGTGTGTTGTAAGTGTCACTGCCACGGATTGCATCCTTATCGAGGTAACCAAGATGAACGTCTGTAGCGATCAGGATCTTGAAAGTGTCCTCATCATCCCTAGAAAAACAGCACACAATACAATCATTTCAAAGAAATGCAGCTCATTTAGATAAGATTATACTTCAGATATACATTAGATAGCACTGTATTTTCGGAGCTCTGTTAATAGCCAATGAGCAAAATCACAATACATTTGGTTGGAGAATATATTTCATAAAAAGTGATGGACAGACTCACAAGGTGTTCCCCGAGGACATGATGATGTGGGAAAGTGAAAAACCTGATTACGCCGGACAGGTGGTCAGCAAAAGGCTTCTCCTGCGGATAATATATTTAACCCTCACCATTTTGATTTAAAAATTACAGAAGTGCTTTAGAGGTGATTTTCAGAGACGCTAAACTATATCACAGCGAGAAGTGCAAATGCTAGCACTGGTGTTAATGTGGAACAAGTAAACACCGCAGATTACGGTTAAATAAGTAAGGAGTTCACATGAGTAAATGACAGCAGCATTGCGCTTATAACATCAAGCTCACCGAGCAATACACTTAACGATACACTACAACGCATTATATGTTATTGTATGACAGCTAGCTAACTAATAATCCGTTAGTAAAGTTGTAGCTAACAGTTACATGTAACTGAATGGTACGTCAAGTTACTGCGAGGATGGTGAGTTAGCTTTCACTTATGCTAGAAGCCCTTAGGTACAAAGTGGTAATGCGATAACGAATACGAACTAAACCTATGTTTAATAAGTGCCTAAGTCTTACCTACAATTCATATGCCTATGTTACAACTGGGAAAAATGTTTGTTATAAGTAACAACGTGGACAAAAACATACTTTAAAAAATAATAATACCCACCTCCTCTGAAGTCTCACAACCACCAAACATGCCACAAAGTCCCGGCAAGTCTTGCAAACCCTGTCCCCGCCCCCCACTAATGGCTTAGAGTTATTGTAGTTTTATTCTGAAGCATCGCCGTCCCGAGCTGAGGGCTCTCCGCGGAGGGAAAACTACACTTCCGGTTAGCAAGCGGTATGTGCTTGTTTTAGTCATAGAGGAACACCGGGCTCGCTGTCTCTCAGAATAAAGCGATATCCTCTACGGGTACAGCGTCAGACGGACCTTGCTGGGGTAAAAATTATTCAAACCCCTCAGAAAGCCTGGGTTGTGTGGCTGGCCAAGTGATGTTTTCTTTGCACAACCCATATTAGCACTGGCAGCTGTAGAAACGCCCTAGCTAGCAAGCTGTCATTCGTGATTAGAAAGGGTTTGACTATAGCTTTACTTTAAGCTAACATTAGCATATTTAGCATATTTTACTCCCTGGTTCAGCACAGGAGAGGCAGACTGGATTGGCTGCATTTCAATGGAGACTCTGTCAAAAACACCCGCTGCTGATGCTACACGGGAAAAGGTAGCTTTATTCGGTTTAGCCTAATTTTATTTGAAGGAGAATCAAATGTGTTTGCATCTGTTTATATTGACCGCAGGGTTCGCTAGACTACACGGAAAGCTACCAAGCAGCAGTTGCCACAACTCAAACCAGCTGATGCTGCTAAACTGAAAGTGTCCTGAAGTTATTATGTGTTGCATTTGACTTGAACTGCACAAACATACTCACATTTATTTCACTGTTTGCACTTCATTTGCGGGTCATTGCTCAGTTTTGGAGATATGTTGTTATTCGCTATATACTGGTCTATATGTTGTTCAACATTTAGCCCTGTTTTCTCATGCAGGTGCTCTGTCCACAGCAACCGCCGCCACCCAGTGGAGTAGTATCTGACAGCCTGTCCTTGCCATCTTATAAAGAGTATCCTGCTCACCGTCCCTTCATCAACACACTCGTGCATCACACACCCCAAGCACGCACACATCAGTCACGTCGCCCACCATCACCCAGCAAGGCATTCCCAGAGACCAGCAGTGCAGGTAAGTTAAATTTTTGCATGTGTCTTAGTGTGGGTTGTGTTCCCTTTACAATGTTTCTATTCAGGTATTGTGGTGTTTTCAGAGCTCCATGGTTACATGTGCAACATGATGCCGCACTACTTGAATGTCTCAGCTCATCTATTCATTCCTTGACATTATCCTCTCTAAGCCCCTATCCTACCCACTTCTTCTTCCATCCAGACCTTAGAATCATATCATATTACACTGTCTGTAACCATGCCCCGAATATGTTTGAACGCTATCAGTATACATACGTATGCATGCATCACATTCTTGTATCTAATCTCTCACACACGATTCATGTGCATGTGTGTGAACCTGCAGCGATCTTATCTGCCCTGCGGAACCTCCAGGAGAAGATCAGGAGGTTGGAGTTGGAGAAAGGACACACCAGTCTACAAACTATAGGCAAAGATACATCACACACACATCTGCAGAGTGCGAATGTCACACAGAGACTCTTTAATAATCAAACCGACACAGAGAGAGAGATGAGTGACCCGTCCAACTGTAACCAAGGTGAGTATAAGCTTAAGATATAATGATTATAATGTCATAACCTGTTTATTGTTATATCTGTTCCGTTGCATCTTGTTATTTTTTTCTCCTTATCTGTCTCCTCTGTGTCTAATGGTGTAACTTCATTCTTCCCGTAGTGTTGATCACTCACCTTGCTGCTGCAGAGTCTCGCTGTGTAAAGCTGGAGCAACAGCTGGATCACATGAAGAGGATGCTGCGCAGTGCCAAGGCAGACAAGGCCAGCCTGGTCAAACAGCAGGTTAACCCAGTGTTCCTTAGTGTCACAGGCTGTGATATAAAGTTGAGACTCCTCACTTAAAAAATACACACAAAAAAACACATGTCTTTGAGTAAAAGGCTGTCATGTGCGAGTGATTTAATGTGTAGATTTGTATTAATTGTTCCCCACACTGTCAGGTTTCCATGGATGCAGACAAGTTAGCTGATCGACAGTCTGACGCAGTGTCTGAGCATGTCCAGTTGGAGAAGCTGGAGCGACTGGAGCAGGAGTATCTCAGGCTCACACGCACGCAGAACAATGCTGAGGTATATATAGAGACAGAGAGTGAAATGTCAGTTAGAAAAGAACATGTATTGACCTTAACCACTGAGCTGCCAGGTGTCCTTTTCTTTCACTGCAGACTGACTTACATTAATTCCTGAAGTGTACCCACACCCTGTCTTTCTGCAAACAAATTATGGCTGAGTAACAACTTTCAAAATCTCAGTGAGAACAAGACAGAAGTACTTGCGGCCAAAAACAAACATTATCCAAGAATCTAGGACAATGGCTCAACAGATTAACCAAACATATTTTCATATCTCAGAAATATTACCAGGGCATGACCACTTATAGAATAATGGCGAAAAGCTAGTTCATATTTCAATCACAGGTGACGACTGAATGTTTTTAAATGATTCCTATTATTATTAACACAGTAATGATGACTGTGTGTGTCTGAATATGTCAGATGAAGATTCGTGAGCTAGAGATGAAACTGCAGGAGGAGGAGCACCAGAGGAAGCTCATCCAGGACAAGGCCAACCAGGTAATCAGACATTCATTTCTCTTTCTCTTTAGCTACCATTTCCTTCCTAGCACTCACTATTGGTAGGTTGTAATGTTAGTCTTGTTTTACATACTGTATGTAAATGTAAAGGTTTACATTTTCACACACATGCTTATGCATCATTTTTTGTATGTGATTTCTTTCTTTCTTTTTCATTTTTCCCCATTCCTCTTTCTTCAGCTACAGACAGGTTTGGAAGCCAACAGGATCCTGTTGCAGTCAGTGTCACCTCGCCTGTCCACCAGCCTGTCCAAAGAGAAGAAGTCCAATTCAAAGGTAAAGACCTTTGCAGGGGTGGTTCAAGGTTTGTCTGTTTGATCGGAATGAGAACATTGCTTTCCCTCTTTATAAGCAGATGTTTGAACAAATGTGACAAGACAGCTGCAGCTGAGTGCTTCTCTACAGTGTTAGTGCATCTGTGAATGTCATATTCAGTCAAGTAGAATGGAGTTCGAGCGCATTTGTTTGGATATAATCCTGATAGATTTTCTTTCTCAAAAAAGTACCTTAAGTTTTAAAACAATGAATTCTCCCAAATTCGCATTTTCCTGTAGATCTTACTATTGTTTATGTGCTTCCCAGAAATTTTCGACACAGCAGTCGTCCTACACAGAGCCACACTATAGACTGAGCCTCAGAGATGTGCCTTTTGTTGCCGGAACGGTAGTATGGGCATATGTGCATTTGTGATTTTAGCATTGGAATAAAATGGTTTTTAGTTTTCAATGCTGCACCTTCCTCACACCGGCTTTCTCTGTCTCTCTCCGTGACTCTTTTGTCCCCTCTCCTGCATGGCTTCCAGTCAGTGGGCTGCAGCCACTCAGTCAGAGCAAACGTCCAGTCAGTTTTGTCTCTCCTGAAGCGACACCAGCCACACCTCTGCAACAGCCGCGTCCTCTCTGACAATGCAAACGGCCATGAGACAGGTAGACGCAGTGGACGTTCAGACAGTTCCTCCTCTTCATCCTCCTCTGCTAGTGGGGAGGAGCTGTCGGAACTGCTGCAAGCACTTCAGGAGGAGCTGCGACTCATGAGCTTGTGAGTGTGGTTGCATCTGAGCTTGATCAGGAGCGAATTACTTGTGAAAAGTGTTCCATTTTATTCCGTGCCTGTGTGTGACTGTGTGTTTTGCAGGGAGCAGGACGAGCTGATGAGGCAGGTGGAGGACAGCGTGTCCGAGCAGGAAAGAAGAGAACTTCAGAGAGAGCAAGAGAGGCTGCTGCTGAAAATGGAGAGTAAAGGAGAGCAGATCAGTAAGCTCTACAAACACAAAACGCAGGTGGGTTTCCACACAGAAACAACTGTAAGACTTTGTTTTGTTTTCGTGAGTCCTCTCTTCTACCTTTTCTCGTCTCTCCTCTAGATAAAGAAGTTAAGAAAGGAGGCTAATTCTAAGCGCAGCAGTGGGAATGAGGTAAGAGTGACTACCACAGTGTCCACAAGAGGTCGCTCTGCCGGAGCAGTTAAAGTTAGACCAGGAGAGAGAAGCAAGAGGAACCTGAGGCTGCTGAGGGATATGAAAGCGCTGCAGACCTCACTACGGACATGAAACTCACCAGGACATAAACACACCAAATAAGGTTTATCTTGTTGGTGCTATCTACCTTCCTATGACCATTATTTCATCTTAAGCACAAACACTGACCGAAAACCACTACATGGGTACAACAGACAACTCTGAGTAAATTGATTTTTAATATATCAGAAACATTGCAACACATCTAAAAGGATTGATGTATTTTAAACCGGACCTAAGTTGTCTCTATTGCATTTTGTCAAACAAGGTTTATTGTCTGATTAGTCATCTTAGTGTCAAATGGTTGTTCAGAACATTTCAAAGAATGACAGGGCTTGAAAAGGTTACATTTTTCATTTGTTACAGTTACCATTTAAGCCACTGCATTTTTGTTCATGGAGCATTTTTTGTATTATTTATTTATTTTTCAGAACTTGATGTTTTAAGTCTTTTTAGCATCAGAGGGCAAGGTTCATAATCAGTTTAGCTATCTGTATAATTGAAGATCCAATGAGTGCTGGAAAATATCATTTTCATTGTAGTTTTTCACGCAGCTTTCTGGGCATGGAAACTAATTTTACAGCAATGGACAACCTGAACTTAGAGTTCCAGAAAACTGTGAGAGAAAAAAAAGACATATTTTCATGGTGCTAAAACATACCAGCCTGCACGCTGGGTTGAGTGGTACTGACGTGTATTTCTGCAGTTTGATTAGCCTAATGATGTGTTGAAGGACCAAAAAAAAAAAAAAAAAACACTGTACAGTATTTAGTTAAAACGACTGAATCCCCTTGTCATGTTGCACCTATAGTATGTTTATAAGCACACGTGTTGTGTGTGATGATCATCATGTGATGATAATTATTTCTACAAATATAAATGTATTTGTATTTCTACAAATACATTTGGGAGGATTTTGTTATTTTTCAACAATCATGCCTATTTTGGAGTGAAAACGTATTTCTTTGAGAAATAAAGTATTTATGTTTGCATATTACTACAGTCTACTACTACTACTACTTTTTGTGTCTTATTTCAGCCCTGTTCCAGTACTTGTTTTTTTTTCTTTAAAACTAATTCCAGTGATCCACTGAGTCCTTGTAGCTGTACCTTGCTGTGTGTTGTGTTTGCGCTGCTCCTGTTTGGCTCTCCTCTTTGACACACTTGTCTTATCTACCTTTGATGCTGGCGTCATGGCGTCAGCAGTAGACATCAGACCAGTAAAATCACAACAGGCCTTAAAACAAAACTAATACCCAATATACTCTACCATTTTTTTTATTGTTTATTATCTGGTAATATGACATGTTTGATTAATTATTACTAATGTAAAGTACAATTTTTCTTAATACATTTGATCCCAGAACACAGAATTTTTATTTACTTAATATATTTAAAATAAAATTGTAAAGCCTAAAGTAAAATTAATTAATTTAATGACAGAGACATTTTTAAACCTTTATCACAGTGGGAATATGAGGGCTTTTTTCTTTTTTTTTTTCAAATTGGCCCTCTGTGCTCAGTTGAATCAAATCACCCTTAAATTCTTTAAAGTAAAAGAAACAGCAGCCTACCACAGGATTTATAAGGAGGTTCAGTGAGTCAGTTGTACGAACTACAGTGGTCAAGCAATATTCATAGCGAAAGAGCTTCTCTAACACTTATCCTAAGTCCCCATACAGATGTCATCGTTGCCTTATATCTTCTAAGACCCTGTCCCTCTCCCGCCCAGGAGAGGCTGCGGGACTAATCGCTGGTTGGAGCTCCTCGTGGAAGAGGTCTCTGGGTCTGTCGGTTCTGTCTGTGTTTCCTGCTGTGCCCCACAGACAGTCTCCACACAGTAATACTTTGTAACCTAATTCACAGGATTTTCCTACAGACAGTGAGGACATCACAGGGTTTATTATGGCTGGACGCGGTGTTTATGTGGCGCGCGGAGAACGAGCAATGTGACGAAGATATAACCTGAGGGCAAAACGCGGCTGGTGGACAAAACTGTTTTTGAAACTTGACAAAGATATGGTATGCTGCTTTGGGAGGAGGTTTTTTTTAAAAATGATTATTTTCGTTTTGCTTTGCACATTGCTTAACTTGCTTCACCAGAATTAAACAGCACTCTTTGGTGATAAGCTTCCCTTCTGCTCTCCACAGTATGGATTTATCAACACCTGTCTGAAATCGCTGGTAGTGGAGAAGTTTGGCGAGGAGACGTGGGCCAAGCTCAGGTAAATGAAAACTTACTTTAACTGATAATACAGGCTTGATTTAAAGAAAAAAACACTGCTGATTACTTTGTATAGGTAATAATAATAGGATTAATTGTGCATAATTTTAAGAGATTCTTTGACAAATCAACAACACAAAATGTCTGTGTCAGTTTTTATCCTTTTTGTCATAACCACAAAAACAATAACATCCTCCTATAATCATCATCCATCATGGACAGAGATGAAGCTGGAGTCCAGGATACCTTCCTGACATATGAAGTCTATAAAGATGAAATCACCATGCAGTTAGTAACAGAAGCCTGCAAGCTTTTAGGTAAATTGTTTCCCATTTGTGCTCATGTTTTGCTTCAATATGTAGTCTAAGATCAGAGAGCTTCATCAGTTTTAAATTCAATATATCAAAGTGAATAATTTTGCTTGCACATACTCCTCTGAGTTTTTGTTTTTTCGACAGAAGTGCAGCCAGAGGTTGTCTTGAGGCAGTTTGGGGAGTATTTCTTTGAGTTTTGCAAACGCTCGGGCTATGATCACATGCTGCGGACATTAGGAGGAAATTTGTTTGAATTCACAGAGAATCTGGATGCACTTCACAGCTACCTCGCCCTCTCCTACAAGGTGCCCGCTCCCTCGATTATTCATGTGGTTATTCTCTCTTTTGTATGTTAGTTTTTCTCATTTTATGTCTCCTGTGCCATGAGGAGAAAACATTGATTTATCACTCACTGTTTGATTCTCATCCTTGCAGGAGATGAATGCACCATCTTTTCGAGTGGAGAGGAACCCCGACGGCACCATGCTTCTTCACTATTATTCAGATCGCAGAGGACTGTGCCACATTGTTCCTGGTAAATAAAATCACATCCTCTTAGAGTAAATGGCACTTTTATCTGTTATCCTTTTCCATTATTCTTAAAATGTTGCCAGTATTTGATGACTTACTTATTTTTGTGCAGACCAAGTGACAGCATTGTCTTTTTTGTAGGCATTATTGGAGCTGTTGCTAAAGATTTTTTCAACAGTGAGATAACAATGGAAATTGTCAGCCAACTAGAAGAGCTGGAGAGAACTGGGAAGAAGGAACATGTGGTTTTCCTGGTTACACAGTGGCCAGGTGGTCCTGCTAGGTCCAGCAGTAAAGCTGGGAACCAATCCCTCCGGCCTCTGGCTAACCAGCATAATGCCATGATCTGGATTAAAGAGGTTAAATTAATGATTTGTATTACATGCTCTGTATATAAAATAATAATAATAAGAAGAAGAAAATGTTATATATGAACTGTGTAGAGGCTAAGAGCTACTGTGGACAAAATAAACCAAAACAAAAAATATTACATTACTGATCATAGTGAAATTCAAATTTGTCCCTCTCTCTTCCCTCAGCCGCCTCATCAAAAGAGATCCAATATCAGCTTCTCTATGCACAGGAGTCACTGGGAGACAATAAGGGGGCTGGTTCGCCTTGGGAAAGGTTCAGACATCCAGACACATACATACATATGTACAGGCTGAGCCAGTAGATAGATCTATTATCCTAAGTAGAAAGTTTCATGCTTTGTATCCATGACAGGCAACAGGATTTTTAGTTTCTAACTATATATGCATATAGTTAGAAATCCTTACCTCTTTTTTCTAACCGTACAGGCAAACTATTGAGGGGCTTTGAACCAGTGTATCCTATGACCCTCAACATTGATCTGAAGACTTTCTGCCATGCTTTCCCTTTCCATATAGTCTTTGATGATCAGGTAAAAAATGACAAATATTTGTGAGGAGTCTTGTCCCCACAGAAATCTAACTGAGATTCATTTGGTCAAGAGAATTAACCTTCAATTGTGATAATGAATTAACTGGAATGATCAACCTGGCGGTGTCTGAGGCAGCTGGTGGTCCACCAGGCAGGGGTGAACCTCCAGAGGATCGTCCCCGGGCTCCAGACCATGAGCATCTGCCTGGACCAGTATTTCAGCATCGTGCATCCAGAGGTCACCTTCACCATCTCCAGCATCAGGAAGTTCATCAACAGCCACTTTGTCCTGCAGACACGCAGGGACATGATGCCTGAAGCATGGAGGGACAGGCCTATGCTGCAGCTCAGAGGTAAAGGACAATTTATTTATTTATTTTTTGCTTTTTCTTTGTCATGAGCAAACTATTTTTAAAAAGCGTTTCATCATTTCTCTATGTCTGTCTCCAGGTCAGATGATCTGGATGCCCTCTCTGGACTGTATGCTCTATCAAGCCTCTCCTCTGCTAAGAAGCCTCCAGGAGTTGGAGGAGAGAGACATGCACATTTCTGACATCGCGCCGCACGACGTCACCCGCGACCTCATCCTGCTCAACCAGCAGCGGCTGGCAGAAATTGAGCTGTCCAATCAGCTGGAGAGGAAGAAAGAGGAACTCCGCCTCTTGTCTCAGCACCTGGAGGAGGAGAGGAGAAAGACGGAGAACCTGCTGTACGCCATGCTGCCCAAGCACGTAGCCAACCAGCTGAAAGAGGGCAAGAAAGTAGAAGCAGGTTAAATGCAAATGCTAAAAACAATTAATAATCACAGTGATTGTGTTTAGACCTGTATCTAATATGACTGTGTGTCTTTGCATATGTTTATTCATCCTACAGGTGAATTTAAAGAGTGTACCATACTGTTCAGCGATGTGGTGACCTTCACTAATATCTGCTCCCTGTGCGAACCCATCCAAATCGTCCTTATGCTTAACTCCATGTACCTCCGTTTCGACCGACTCACCACCGTGCACAATGTTTACAAGGTACACACAACAGGTTTAATCTTTTGACACACATATTTAGGAGAAATCATTTGTAAGTTTGTTTTTATCTCAGCACTGGGAGGTATTTCTTTAAGCCCCATTGAATTTTTGAAGTCATGCTCTCTGAATCATTTTTTTCCCAGGTTGAAACTATAGGAGATGCCTATATGGTGGTAGGTGGGGTTCCCATACCTGTCTCCAGCCACGCTGAGAGGGTGGCCAACTTTGCCCTGGGTATGATTTTGGCTGCGAGGGAGGTTATTAACCCTGTGACAGGAGGACCCATTCAGGTGCAAGAATACTTGTGCTCCAGTTCTCGAATATACATGTTGATCTTTTTATGTCTAAGGAACTTTATTTTATTCATCATAAGTTTTCTTATTTGGCAATCTAGTGCTGTTTTTACTCAACATTTGTTGTGGCTTTTTCTGTTTATTTTAGATCCGTGTGGGTCTCCACAGTGGTCCTGTACTGGCAGGTGTAGTTGGGGAGAAGATGCCTCGCTACTGTTTGTTTGGAGACACTGTCAACACGGCCTCTCGCATGGAGAGTCACGGCCTACCCGACAAGATTCATTTGAGCCCAACTGTCTACCAGTGAGAACACGTGTTCACGCATGAAAACAAATGCATGACAGAGTGAACCCTCTGATGTCTCTTTCCTGATTAACACTTTTATTTCTACATCCTCTATCCATATTTCTCAGGGCTTTGAAGAACAAAAGCTTTGTTATCCAGAAGCGAGGGGAGATTGAGGTGAAGGGGAAGGGCATGATGACCACTTATTTTCTAGAAAGAAACCTAGGAGTAAGCGAGCAGCAGATTATGGGAATCTCAGACTTAGAGGTTGGGGCTGGACAGCAGGACAGCCAGATGAACTACCAGCCAGGTGTCCACAGACCAGGTCTGTTTGCTGTCTGTTTGTTTTTTAATGTCCTGACTTCTTTATCAACTAAACATCACCTTCTCTGCGTGTTTTACTCACTTTGTTCCTCTGTTGTAGCTTTTCAGAGGCAGCGCTGGGATGACCTTCACTTGATCCCTATGAAATACGGAGACAGTCTGAGTGAACCGCCGCCACAATCATCACATATGTCTGAACCCCAGACCTGCTCAGCCATCAAGCCCCGGGACTCGGAAAGCTACGGAAGTCTGCACACCGATGATCAGTCGGAGGACAGAGAACTCGAACGGTTAAAAGATACGGACGAATTTGGACAGACAGAAGAGAAATATGCGGAGAAAAACCTGGATGGACCGGACTGTGAACAACATTTGATTAATGCTGCTGTGGAAACCAACAATCAAAGCAAACACACCCAAACCAGGTTCTGTGTGATCCTGTGAGCTGGTACTTGCTGATTGACTATAAATGATTTATCAACCAAGGTGCAGGGTGTTTAACTGCCACTGCTACTGAACACCACTTGCTGAGCAGCTTTTTTGTAGGTGGTATCATTCTCACTGTGTATTACATCAGCTAGCTAGATTCTCTGCATTGTCAGTATTTCCCTTGAGTAAATATGTGATACTGCGGATGTAGCAAATAAAAAATTAACTCAAAGTTTAACAGGGTATGTTTTACATGTAGCTCATGCAGAGTATGTACTAAATAATAAATGCATTTGCCCTGTCTGTGACTGACTCCCAATAAATCTTATGAGGACAGAAGGTAAAAATATTTAATTAAGAGGCTTTGCTTTTGTTTTCATGCTTTCAAACCAGACAGATCTGTAGTATATCCAAGCACCAAAGCACGAAGAGAAACATTAATACAGAAAATGTAAACTTCAATAGCCAATTTTTACTTGTATGAAGCACTTAACCTCTATTTGAAAGTACAACTCAAAATGAAGCCGTATATCCAGTCCTATAAATACTTAAATGTGATATTACTGTATTATTTAGAAACTTTAAATTGATCCACGTAAGGATATGAGGGAAATATAATTGTAACACTAAATGAGCTTCTTTAAATTTGTCAAAACAACACATAACACTGTATATGACACAGGTAATAGCTTACAATGACTGTTAAAGGTGCTTAATTTACATATAGGTATGCTAAACACTGCTTTATTTACAATGAGCCTTCCATGCATGAAAGCAGAGACTACAGTGTGTGATTTGACTAAAAAATACACTCTTTATGAGCACTGAAATAAACACACACATAGTCCCTCGACCGCCCAACTCAGTTTACAATGTGAAAAGAAACAAGAATGATTAAGTAATGAGTATGATGTTGCTCACGAGGCCTACGTCTGTGACCACAGCTGGCCTTAAAAGGGCTGTCACCTGCAGGTGTCTCACTCCAAAACAACACCCCAGGTAGGGAAGAGGAATCTAAGACATCCGATCCTCGCCGCAGAGTGCCCCCGTGTCTCATCACCGTTGACCGGGCCTGGATTGCCATGGCCAGATGAAAACAACACCTGTAACCAGAGTCTTCTGTTTGTGTGGCCAGGTGTGATAAAATCGGTCTGCTGGCCCGCTCATTAAGAGCCCAGTCTACACTGACCTAGATGAAGAGGTTTAACCAGGTTCAGACCACAGAGGCTCAGTTCATGTCTGCATTTTGTCCCGTGGCCACATCCACAGTATTTAAAAGTTCTTTCAAGAATCTGTCTCAGTTATGGAGGCCAGCTCAGTGATCTTAGGCTCCTCCTGGTGTTTGGTCAGAACTGGACGGTTGGTGTAAATGTCATCCACAGGTAGAAGGAAGGTCACAGTTTTTACCTTGGCCCTAAAAGGTCAAAGAGAGCACAAGGGTTACACAGATACAAAGCTGCAACTTCCAGCCGCAAGGTCTAGCCTATGGAGAGAAAACGTAGCTTCAAATAAATTAAAACTAACCATTTGTCAAATTCAAACCAAACTTTTTTCACAAATGTTGCTCTAATACTACATTTCAGGGATTTAAAGTGCCCCTTTGTACCTGTTTTTGTGGACATATTCCTGCAGAGAGTGCCTGTTGGTAACTTTTCCCACTTCTCCTCTCGCTGGGTTTACAAAGACGCCGTTCCCATGCTGGATTTCCTCTTGTAGCCTTCCCCATCCAGAGTCACTCCGCCGCACACTGTCGGTCCTTCCCTCTCTCATGGTCACCCCAGACAGGTTTGAGCCCATTGAGTATCTTCGGACAGTCATGACAGTGTTCTCTGTGGAATGACAAATACATGATGCACTGGAATTTAAATTTCATGGTATCTTTCATATGCCAATTTAATAACTTTACATGTCTAAATACATGGTTTTCTTGCCTTTCTTTCACTGGGCTGTGTTGCCATTTCTGTGAATAATAAGTGCACTTCTATAAAGATTTTCAAGGCTTTTGAATGGCAACATGGGATCCACACTAAAGACTAAAGTTAGATGTCGTTTTTTGCTGATTAGATTTAGACATTTTCCGCCTGTTAATCTGTCTCTTGTAGACCTCCAACTCAACACAAGTGTGATGTTTTATCATTGAGGTGCTCCTTTAAAATGCTCTTTCTCCATTCATCACTACTTTACTTTACAACATAAACGTTGTTTAAAGATAATTTTTCTCAATGCTACAGGTGTCTTATTCTCTATATCCATGATGTAGTAGGTATGGCAGTGAAATGCTATTGCCACGTGTTAAACAGCAACTTGTGCTGTAACAGGCCCCTCAGCTTTCCCCCTCTTACCCTTGTACTGTCCCTCCAGGACCGGTGCGGACACATTCCGTCTCAGGTTAACGTAAGGGTTTTCCTCCATTCCTCCACTCAGCTTCTCCACCGTCGAAGACGCCGGGCTGGTGTCCCCTGGCACGGCCCCAAATGACCGCTGACCGTAGTCCCCACGCAGCTCTCGGTTCTCCGCCTCCAGCTTCTTGATTTCATCGCGCATCTCCATAATGACCTGCGCCAGGCTGCGGGTGCTCTCCATGGTGCCGCTGTTGCGCTGCCAGTACCACGGCTTCCCAAAAACCGGCGGAGAGTCTCGCAGGAGTAGCTCACCGTGCTGCTGGGGTTTTAACATGCTGCTCCCGAGGCTTTTTTTTGTTTGTTTTTTTGTTTTTTTTTGTGTGTGGTCCTCCTCCTACTGTGTGCCCTTCTCTCTGATGTGCGCGTCTCTCAATCTCAGTCCAGATCTTGTTCTGGGGAAGATTATGTCGCCTTTCACCACTTATACAGCTGAAAGGGCTCCGGTGATCGGCCAGCAGCACACAAAGGATGTTTTATTAATCAGCCCCGGCGTCCAGTTTCAGGAAAACTAAGCAGGGGTCGGAAATGAAATGTGCACTGCACAGGAGCTTGAATGGCGGGAGACCTAGTAAACCTGCTGAGACACTGACAAAGCTATGGAGTTTTGACAACTTTTTGGACCCACAGTATGCGTAACTAACTTCATGTTTCAGTTCAAGAATAGATGGGAGAGATCACATTTTTTTTGGCAGCCCACTCTTCCTCTTGTAATGCCCATGTCTCTGATGGGATTACAATATCCTCCCTGTAAAATATTAATTCAATCTGTCAGCAAAGATAAATCTAGGAGGGAAACGTTCTGTTCCCACTGGTGCTGAAGATCATTTGTATAAAACTGAGCGTCTAAAAAGAATAATAGATTGGATTTCTGTCTTTTAAATTTACACATTTACAGTAAGGAGCCCATGCACAGTGAGGTTTTATTCATTTCACCCTGAAGACAAAGACAAGAGAGACATGTGGGGTTTGTCGGCCTCTAATTTAAGCCTCCTAAATATGTGGTCCTCTGTCTCATGAACATGCATGCCGTTTGATGGGGGGGGGGGGGGGGGGGCAAGCGGGGGGGGGGGGGGGGGGGGGGGGGGGGGGGGGGGGCACATGAAAACAAAACAGGCTTTTGATAAATAAAAAGAGAAGGAATCACTGTGACAGACATCAAATACAGGCGGGCTGCAGACAAAGGAGAAAATTACAGATAATTACGCTCAATGGGGTTTCCACAGCCGGATTGTACGGTCAGGTGTTCCAACGGAGCTCATGCAGCCACAGGTTGTGGCTGATTGTGAATAGACCAGATGATCTATGAATGCACCTGTAGCTTTAGCTGGCCTGACTCCAACATACTTTCAAATGATATAGAATAAAATATGGACTGTTGCAGAAGATGCCATTCTCTACTAAGTAAATATGAGACATTGTACCTACAGCGTAACCAGGCTTTGTCGTCTGTGACCTGCACTGAATGGTGCTGGCTCAGAAAGCAACCTGACCCTGGCAGAGTCTAGGCCACGGGGAGGGAGACAGGCACACATAAGCTGGTCTGTAGAGGAGAGAAACCCAATCGCCCCCCTCTTTCTGGTTCACAAAATAGGCTACAGAGAGGGAGGGAGGGAGGGAGGTGAGAGAGATGAGACTGAGGAGGAGAGAAATAGTGATTGGCTGGACGGGAGGGAGTTTGTGAAGAGGACGTACTGCAGGGAGGTCAGTGAAACTCAATCTGCTGCACCTCAGGTGTGCGACCACAGAGGGAGAGTAAGATATAAATGTGTCAACTGTCTTGTCAGGCAGAGATAAAGACAGATAAGTGAGAGAGACAGAGGACCGCACGCTGCCTTTTACCACCAGCTGTATGTTCAAGGCCACTTAACCTCTTTTTATGTGCAGTGCCGCAATCCTGGGCTTAGCATCAATAAGTAAACAACCACTTCACTGCTCTCTAACTGCATGGTCAGTAATTATACCCAGCTATGGGGGGGCTGACCCCAGATCCCATGTTAGTGCACATGCTACATTTTTATGTTCTCAACTATACATTTTATACTTCTTCATGCTGAATCAGCGTGAGTTAAGTATGAAGTGACGTATGGATATCCCAATAACAAGTTTCTACACCCTGGACCCACAGATGTTACTCCTTTGCAGTGACAGAAATGCAAACAGACCATGAGCGTTAATATAACAGTGTCAAAATTGAGCCAGTTTGCCAAGAAAACATCAGAATTAAAATAAGGCATACTAAAATCTCATATTAAACCTACCACAGGGAAAAAACAAAACATTCAGCAAAACAATATTAATGAAGTTCATTAAGTGAATGAAAAACAAGCACAGATGATTCCAATTGTCTCTCTGTTGTCAATTAAAACAAAGTCATTCTCTTTCCAATTCCACTTCCAAATGGCACCCTAACTACAAAACCGCTAACACAATAGTCTGTTTTGGGGTGTCAGTTGTGGTTGCAGTGAAATATAGAGTCCACAATGAGGATGCAAAGCACAGAGGAAAACAGAGCTCCAGGGTAAAAACAGCAGAGACAGTCTGAAACAGAGACAGACAGAACAACAGACAGACACACAGCAGTGATGGCGGTGAGAGCCTCTGGGCTCCATCAGATCTAAACAAACTACTCAGACTGTGAATCGTTTGGCAACTGACTTTGTTCTGACCCCTCTGAGACTGAAAAAGAAATCAATGATCCAAAACAAAGGACTGTTGCTTTTGGAGTCTGTCCATCTATATCAGGCAGGATTACTGTACAGAAACAGTCATTCTGCCAGTAAACTCTCACTGCTGTGCATGTATCTACAGCACATTGAATATACAAAGAAAAACATTTTTGCCATCCACAACTTTATAAAATGTCTATAGGGCACTACAACAGTGAACTAATGTTCAAATTTCAAGGTATATACATAGCAGCACTGTGACACTGATGGTGGAGGGAGATGATGCGCCAGGTTGACCTAAAGCCAAATGCCCTTCTCCTGGTCAAAAACAACCCTGACCTCTTTTATCTGTTTGCTTTGATGGACCGGAGGCTTCTCATCTTGTGCACTGGCCTTTTTAAAGCTAGGTATTACCACTGCATTTATTAAGTTTCTCCAGTAACATTTCCTCCTTAAAGAAAATGTGATAGCAGACAATACAGATGACAACCACAAGTGAGGATATGAGAGAGGAACGTTTGTTGTTTCATAGTTTGATACATGACATATGATGTGCTGTTGTCTCACTGTTAAAGCCTATTGCTGTATGTATTAAAATATAGTTGATATTAGGAGATGATGGATTTATGGAGCTGTTGTCCATTATCCTCTGCTTGATGGACCGCGGCAGGAAGTGATTTACTTCTTTGTTCGAAGCTGGGTCTGCTCATTATACATTTCTATCCATTGTGCAGGTGAGGGATCTCACAATTATCTATAATTAGCTGCTGTCAATGGACAGGATATGAGGAGCTGCTGTGCACAGCTGCAGCCAAGACACAGTTTAATTTCAGAAAGCTATTTTACACCATTCAGCATGATTGCAAACCTGGGCTAATGCAATTAACATACTGAGGGACACGTACTGTAGTGAGAGGAGGAGTGATCTGAAGGTAAGGAGCAACATCCTGTGAAAGAATACAAGGCATGTGATTTTAGCAACACTGACATCGGGACAGTCGGTGCAGAAATGCTGAGGAAAATTACTGAAATATTTTGGACATAAACAAAATTTTATTTAAATGTTATACATAAAACTTTAGTTTTTGTTCTTTTTTTCAGCTAAACAAATATTTATATATTGTATATTTTATAAAAAGAAACATTTCAAACATTTTTAAATATTAATATTTCTTATTTACAATTCAAAACAGTACAGGAAATAATAACAGTAACAATGCAATTTCAATCATAAAAATGTTACAAAACATATTTTTTTTTCCATTTGAAAATTGGCAAGCTGATATTTCCAGAATGTTAGCAAGGATACAAAGTAGCAATGTGGAGCTGCTCTACATTCAAACAGGAGCTGGAGGTGCGTTCAACTCCTCATATTCTTGGTTAATGAAGACCTGTATTCAAATGTTTTTGTTTTTCACATTAATCGTCTTGCAAGACACCTTTAGATAGTTCGAAGTACAATGCTATTCCACAGGGAAAAAAAATTTAAAAACTGTCATTAAAATGCACCAGAGAGCTATATGTTACATAAACAGCTGAACGCACCCCAAGCTCAGTAAGGTCACTGTTCTCTAAAGGGACGGGGTTGTGGAGAGAAGGCGCATGTTGTTGTGTGTTTGTGTGCATGTGTGTGTGAACATATGCACTGCATGTACTTGTCTGTGGGTGTGTCCGTCAGTATGTAAGCTGATGAATCAGTTGGCAGGGCAGGGGAATCCATACAACACGTGGATCAAGTCTCTAAAACCAAAACATACGGTAGCTAACAGTCCAGCAGCCTGGCCTCTACTGTAGATAGTCAACGTTCAACAACAGGACTACAGACTACCACGACCACAGTCTACACACTTCTTCCCTTGTTTTCTCTACACTCGCCATCAGTCACTGTTCCACTAGCCCGCTGCTCCCTGCAGCAGGAAAACAATTATGGTCAGAAATAAGCAAATGAGCCACTTTGAGGCTCAAACTGGCACTCCAAAGCCATTGATGGGGGGAAAAAAACACACCCTTCCTCACACAAAGAATTTCTTGTCAGTCTATTGGCCATTCAGTAGGCGCTCTGCCGTCCCGTTCCTGGTTGTCTTGTGTGAGGAATCTAGACAGAGCAACAATAAAAGCTTGCATTGGAACAGGAAGACCAAAAAGGAGGCAAGAATAGCAGTTTGGCTCTTGGACAGATTGCTAGGCTGGACAGGGTGGAAGGATAAAGCAGGGTAAGCAAGTAGCAACGTGACAAGATGTCTTTCATGAGGAAATTTGATGACATGACATACCAGTCTTAGAGAGAGTGGACAGAGAACTGTTAGAGAGAGAGGTGGCACTGGATGCAAGAACACTTTTTTGAAGCTGCAATGAGAGAAAAAGTAGGAAGTCGAGAAAACTATGAAATCAAGACAGAAAACCTGATGAAACCCTTTTAAAATACAAAATGACTAGGATAGGATAGAAAAGATGAAACCAAGTAAGCCATGCAACTGAACTGGCTTTCACAGTGTGGTAATAAACAAGTCTGGATGCTCATTGGTCATTGCATAGTGAGACCTGTTCATTCATGATGCTGAGAAAGCTCAGTCAGGCATGTCCCTGCAGGAGCTCTCATCTCCTCCTGCTACCCAGCTGACCTCTTGATCAGACGCTATTCATCCAAAGCCTGACCACAGGCTTCTGCAAACTGCCTGCAGGTGAGCAAATCAAATTTGTCTTATTGTATCATACATAAATCATGACAATGAACCTGACCTTTAATGATTTAGGTAAATATATTTATAAAGGCCCAATGCCAGGAATAAAAACCACAACACTTGTACTGCTGTCCCAATTTGAAGATCTCCTACAGTTTGACCTGGTTGTCTGATATTTCTTGCATTCTTCTCTAAAATGCCCTGGCATGGGCCAGGCCCTGCATTGACCTGGAAGGGAAGATCAGGTGAGACAAAACAAAGTTTACTCAATCTAAAATATCTGTTTCTGTATCTCTGAGGAATCCTTACCTGATCGCTGACACCGCCCTGCAGCTCAGCTGCAGTCGATCATGTCCACCTCCTCCATGTTGCAGAGCTGGTTGAGCCTGAGACTTTACGTGACATCTCATCTATGTATTACCTATTGTCTATTTCAGTTTCACAATTGAATTACCTGGATGCGCCTTTTTAGGTAGGGAAGCTAGAACCGCTGAGGAGAAGAAAATAACTACAATGGGTGGAAACTAAAATTTTACATGTGTACAGAATGGCAGCTGGGAGCAAACAAAGTAAACCAGTGACCAGGCCAAGGTCTACAAATAAGTAAACAAATACCCACTGGGTCAATATGGCGCCCTTGCACTGCTCCCTCCACATCTCCATGTTTCTTCCTGACAGAGTGAACGGCGCCCTAACACAAAGCTGATTGGATGTTGTGATGCTCAAAATCTGTCCTCTTGTCCTGTTGCTCTTCTCGCCAAAGTAGGGCACCAGAGGGTCACCTGAATGTAGGCAAACTTGGGGTCCAAGTCTTTAGGATTTACCTGTTTTAAAGAATGTTCAGAAAGCAACAGTGAATATTTTGTGAAGTTGCTTGTCCACAACCAGTGATCTACCAAGGAATTGGCATACCAGCCAGGCAAATCAAAATAGAAAAATAAATAGTAATAATAACAGACCAACTTGCATTAATTACCTTATTGGAGTCCTGGATCATCTTGACATTATCGGCTCCAAACTTGTCGGAGTAGAGTTTGAGTAATCGGCTGAGATTTCTGACAGCCCTGTCAGCTCGCCTTTGTAGACGAACTTTGCCTCTTCCTCCTCAAAGAAACTCCTCAGTAAGGACACACACACACCAATTAGTAATAAGGCTATTACACATATGAGTGGGTGTTTGTGCGATGCAGTTTTTAATATATAATATATTATGTTGCTTTGGCAGTCACAACACGCCTGTATATAGATGTCAGTCTGATTTTATGTTGCCCCCAGTGGCTCTTGAGTCACTGATTGTGAGCACCCAGGCAGTAACACACATTTGTCACTTTGTTAGAAATCTGCACCAACAAGGTGTCAGTTGAGGATGGAGAGTTTAGAGGTCATTTTCAAAGTAGCACTGAGTCAAACAACAAAGGTGAAATGAGGTTTATTAAAAGTATCTTCCTGTTCACTGTGGCTGTTTGACACCAGCTTTTCTCAATGTTTAGGGAGGAAACAACTTCTCATCACTGGAGATTGTGGAAGTAAATGGACCACAGCAGCTGGACATGTTTTCAAAGGGTAAGAGCCAAGATGTTAATAGTGGAAGAGGGAGAAAAGATAAAAAGTGGCTAGTACTGAGGAAAATGGTAACCAAAGACATACAAAACTTACTCGCAATCTTGATATAATATAATAAAAAAAAAGGGAAGAAAAGAGCGATGAGAAATTAAAGATGCTGGCTCAGTCAAAAAGAAAAAATCTGGTCTCTTATCTTTCCATGTCCATGCCCCTCATTGACATCATTGACACTTCCTTTTTTCATGGTGAGAAGATTTCATATTTTCATTATCAGCTTTTGGGAAGTCCTTTCTTCATTTCAGAGCTGTCAACTCCCCTACGTAGAAATATTTCCTCATTAACAAACAGGAGCTATGTCAAGGATCCAGATTCTTAAAACAAGTTCAACCAATTTCCTTCACAGATAAACCAGGGATTCAAAGATGAATCAGGACATACTTGCTCTATGCAGAAACCCCTGTGACAAAAGCATATTTTTCTGGATGCCACCTTTAAGTGTAGATGGCTCCATGTAACTTTGTATTGTCTGCACAACTGTTCTCACCTGCCCATAGAAAGCTACGCGTAGTAGCGACCGGGTTAAGCCTGAGTTCACCACCAGTCACCTTCAGGTAGGAGCGATGACGTCATAGTACAGCTCTGACAGCTCTGTGGCACACACAGCACACACCTGAGGTTAAACTCAGCTCAATATAAAACACACGTTAAATAAAGAGTGGAAGGGTTAACAGTTACCTTGAAACCTTCTCTTTTCAAAGACAGCAATGATGGTGGTTTGTTGATGCCAAGGAGGAGCCCACATCTCTGATTTCCACAGAACCACACAGCTCCAGCTGCTCCACAGAACAGGATGTTTGTCCATCACTCCCACCCACAAGGCACTGTGTCTGCACCACCACCAGCAGTGGGTCTTGAGTACCAGTGTCCTCCTTCATGGCACCTTCCTCCTGACATTAGCTCATGCAGAATGATGCTGGGCTTCAAACAAGTTAAAAGGGAAACTAGGCAGGTAATTCCAAACATATACCCACACTTCCCTTAAAGGTCACACATTGCTGCTGGTGTTATGCTCAGTTTATAAAATACACAAATGCATAAAAATGCATCCAACACACATGTACAGCCTTGTATTTACAGGTGCTGTATGTAAAATTTTGCAATTGCTACATAGCCAATGTTGCATTAACAGCTGTTTACTACCAGTTGTTGTGAGATCAGGTCAAATTTAACCTTTTCACACCAAAAGCTGTCTCCAGTGGTGAAAAGCAACACCAGTGTTAACTCGGTTTGCTTCTGTCTCTACTTGTTTTCTATTGAAGAAGAGCCAACAAGTTAACCTTTAGCCCATCCTGTCTCATAATACTGCTTTATGATAATGAGTCACTGAAGCTCTTGGTAAGTAAATATTGTTAATGCCATTGTATGTATGTAGCAATAGCAGAAACATACATATAGCAATCTTTTAAATACAATATGTTTATAACCATTTTTGTTGGTTAAGCTTAAGCATTCCATTTTGCAGACTCATACCAAATCAAAAACATCAAATGTGACTGTGCCTTATATCAAACCTCTCTGACACTGAACATTTTATCCAGTGAGACTTGAGTGAACAGTGAAGGTCAAACAGCAAGGCAGTAAATGTGCTAACTTGACACAAATTATTACAAGAATAGTGGTCCTGAAAACATTTTAACTGCACAGTGTGTAATACACAGTAGAAAATGGTTAAGATTGAGGATTTGCAAAGATAACCTGATTTCCCTTCAGTCCAAAACCATGTCCACTCTAAATATCAAACACCTTTCTACCCAAATTAAAAGAGGTTTAAACAACATCAATGTACTACCCTCTCTTCTACAGTCCCTTGTCTCTCCATCCATATGTTCTGAACTCCAACCCTCCACCCAACAGCCCCAAGGCGCGTATACTCACTGTCTTGATCTCGGGAGGCAGCAGGGTGAGCCACAGCAAGACAGGACTTTCTTCAGGGACACACTGGACATCCTGGCCTTACTAGCCCAGTAGCCTGTTTGGTAGGAGGGGAGGAGGAGGAGGTTTACAAAGTTCACGTCCACTTGCTTTTGCCTCTTAATGCTCAAGGACAAGGTTCACGAAATCAGCCGAAAGCTGCTGGCACGCTTATGCTAGGCCATCAGCTACTGCACACTACTTCGGTTCAGGAGCGTGAAGTGCATGCGAAAAGATGTCAGACATAAAAGAGACATGCTGCAGCCTAAATGAGGACACACGGATGCAGAAGAAAAACAGATTGGTGGATAGAAAATACAGTACAGCAAAAATATGTGTACTAGCTATATATATATATATTTCTACTGGAAGACGGAATGGGATAGGCATTTGGATGCAAAGACAGATCTATGCTACCAGTTGACCCCATTGACCACATATATGATGATGGCTGCCACCACCAACCGTCCATCCCACCACCAGAGCCGGCGCGCCGGGTCAGGTGTGCTAAGGAGTTGGCCAGATTGGTACTGAAGATCCACCAGCATCCTGGATCCTTCTATGCCCTTCATTTGAGTTGTGGCCATCAGAACTGGCCCTGATCCGCTTGGTCAAGTCTCACCAGCTGGGAATGGAGTGTCTGCAGAAAATATAATATCATTATTTTAATACAATAGTGGAATGAAATACCTACACGGTATACTTGATACTGCTATTATTGATAAGAAAGCTGTAATATCGATAAAACTCTTCTGCACCTTTGAGGAGCATCTCCATTGCAAAGTTATTGATGAGGCTAGGACTGTTGAAATCTTGAACTCCAATGCCAGCATCTGCTATCAACTGCCTACCGCCTTGATAACCTAAGTGGAAAGAGGAGCTTTGGGTGAGGACAATCGCCATTGAAACCACATTCACAAAACAAAAACTTGTTTTCTACTGACCTGCAGATGTGAGCGATCGATAGACTTTCCCTTGGTAAACTCAAAGTTTCTCATGAAGAAATACAGCAGAGCAGCTGCCTGGGCCTGGGTGGAGCTGGATCAAGGTTACAGCACTTGAGGATCTCATGGCACAGACAGCCACACAGGTAACTGCCTTACCCTGAAGAATGCACTGGGGAAACTAGAGAAAGAGATGAAGATGAAAGTCCACATGTAAGAAAAAAAAAACAGACTGGAATCTTCACTTTGATGTTATATGTTAACATAAAGCTTGCTGGACCTTTGTAAAGAGCCTGAGGCAGCAAAGATACGTCAGAGAGTGGCAGTTGATTGAAGATCTGAAAGAAGAGCAAGTGAGGTGTCCAGCACCTTCTTCATCAGTGCATTCTGTCCATCATCCAGCAACAGCTGCTTCTGTGGATGAATGTAAGAAGAAAAAAGAACATTTTCAGTTTCCAGCATGCAACCTTCTCTTTATATTGGAAAGGCTCTATGCAAAGACTTCATACTTGGAGTAAGGTTTTAAAAATGAGATTCTTCCAGCCACCAGGTGGCAGGTAGCGTCACTGACTTCAGGTTAGACGGTATATAACCAGTGGATTTATGTATTTCGTGCCTCAGGTCTATTTTGACAAAAAAAAAAAAAAAAAAAGTTTGTGTTTGCTTTTGAAGAATTGAATTACAATGGTGATGATATTTTGTTGTATTTTATTTTGTTTGCTGTAATACAAAAAAAACATTAAACTTAAACACCTGTCTATTCTTGTATATCAAAAGCTAGAAATGTAAAGCTACATTTAAATCTGATATGTTTGTATTTACTGTAATTGATAAATACAAAAACAGTCTCACAGCTCCAGATATGACAAACACACATCAGAAGTAATACAATAAATGCAGGCATAGAATATGAGTAAATATAGGACTTCCTCAACAAAAAGAAAACTGATGACAAAAATGCAGTGAGGTGTGAAATGTTGTTTCCAGGTTGTAGGCGTTATGAAAGAACAAACACACCCTGTGATGAAGAAATGAGCTCCAGTACGCTCCAACACAGTGAGGGACACCTCAGTGACAAGTTTGCTTCAATGCCGGCGGGACTCAGGGTGTCCCATCCTGAATACTCCCCATCTGGAAAAAGAGAACTCATGATATGAGAAACTCAAATCCATCTCAGTAATCAATCAATCATGCAATAGAGGGTGTCGTATGCTGTACAGATTGTAAAGCCCCTTGAGGTGTGTGTGTGTGTGTGTGTGTGTTACCCGGTTCCATCATCTGCAAGAGCTTTGGGATTTGTGGAGGGCATTCTTGCCCTGATGGGATAAAGTGCTGGTTTGAGGTTTGCGGCCGTGACCTTCCCTCCAGATGATGCCATCCTGAAGACAGCAGCAGGAATCAGCAGCTAGTATCAATCACAGTGCTCATACGCTTATCTAACGCTTGTTTTGATTTGTCACCCAACTCAGATATATAGAACTAAGAAATTAGTAGAGGCAGGTAAACAGAACTGCATCCATGTCCCAAGGACTTAATACAGGGGGAGTCTATTAAATAATAAACACAGAGACAAAGACGGCAACGTTACAAAAACACTAAAAGGAGGAGGGGCATTAAGAACACAGTTATTTACAACATGGAAAACACAGGTATCACATAAATGATGAATACACACAGGACAATAAGCCAAGTGTCTACATTGTTGTTGTACATATGTTTCAAAGCCTGTGGTTGTTGCTATTAAAGAAACTATGTACATTTTGAGCCAATCAATTAGACATCATTAAGGACAGTCATTAACTATAGACCCGTATCTTCAAACATGTTAAACTGTGTCATCACGGCTGAGGTAAAGTTTGTTTCCTGTGGAAAGGCTACCATTGTGGGAAGAGGCTGAGGGCTGAGGACTGGGAGGTGGTTAGGAGCCTTTCAGGTGCCACGGGCCTGGGGTGGTGGACTGGGCTAGCTTTACTGCTTGCTAGCTTCCTGTTCATGAGCCAATCACATCAAAGCTAACATTAGTTAACAACATTAGTTAAGATCATTAGTGCTTACCTAATATCACTGGCTATTCAGCTACCTTAACTGTGAGAGGCATGCTAATAGTTGCTCACTATGCCTGAAATCTATCATTCAAATCTAAAAACCACATTTAAAAACAGCACTACTTTGCACTTTGTGACCTTGTTGAATATTTTAGAACTGGTCAAGCCATTCCAGTCAGGCTAAATGAAATACTGAGAGCATAAAGGATCTCCAATTTGACCTTGGTGTGATGAGAGCAAGAAAAGAAAAAAAAGATCATACAGCTCTCTATAGAGAGGAGGCCAGCCAGATGGAAAGGTTATATGAAGTAGAGTCAATGGTTTTAGCTCTGCTAGTGTAATATTGTGTAATGTTATACTGACTTTGGTAGAGTGTTAGTGAGAGCGGAGGCTTGAGGTCAATGTTAATGCAAAACAGCATGTAAATTCAGATGGCGGATGCTGAATGCTTCCAGCTGTTTTTCGCAGCACAAATCAGCTCAGTAAAATGGATTTCAAACAGATGTTCAGCATGTCATATCTTCATGATGCTTAAAATGAAGCTCGGCCGGAAACGACCGCTAATCTACACAAAGCAACGTAGCTATAGCCAGCCAAAGGAAAGAAGACACAGCTACTGCAGCCAATCAATACACCAGCCTCGAGCCTACATGTCCCAACTGCTTAAGCAGCAGGTGAGTCCAGTCAGTCGAGAGGCGGGGGCGCGAGGCAGAGGGTTAAGAGGGTCGACATGCAACATCAATGAGGCAAATGTGTTACAGGGTGTAAAAAGCAAACAAAACTAACGACAGCACTGTATAAATTTCCTCTTTATTTAACACTGATGTCAGCAGAGGGGGTTACTGATGCAACAGAACATCAATACATGCACAGTCACACTGACAATCCATTAACAGCAGCAGTAGCAGCTGCATGCAGAGGAGGCAAGGAGGCGGCACTGAGGTGAGGACTAAACAGCAAGGACGTAACATGAGGAAACATTGGAATTAATTGTTAACTGTTTGTGTCATGTAGTGTATATTGTGTATGTGTGAGGTATGTAGGTATCTCGCTTAGTCTACACTATGGCTTCTTTAACTATAGTATATCAAGTTAAGGGAAGGGAGGCTCCCCTGCTCCATCATGGACAGAAACAGAATATGTTAAAGGATTTCCTAATTTTAAGGCCCTGAAAACAATTTACTTTTACGTTGCAGATTTCTGTACTTCTTTTTGTCTGTCTCTCTTCTTGCCCGCTTGAAGTGGGCGGTCAATCATGACGAGCAACATACTTTTGCTCATAAAAGCGTTAGGCTACTGTTAGTCAAATTTGATCAAACAACATCCAACAAGCATTCCTAATGAAGCAGGTTAGCAGTTTTGATCCCTTCAATAAATAATAAATAATTTAAACAGAAAAAGATCCTTTTAAACTTCAACTTTTATTGCTGTATTAATCATGAATTCAATACTACAGATATTTAGATTTGGAAACCAACCAAGGGCTTTTAATGACTGAATTGCTGTCTGACTGTCTCCCTAGCTGTTGGCTGCACACTCCTTAGAGTAATTCATCACTCCCAGCTTCAGTGGGTGCCCGACTGACCCAGCCAGGCATCAAAGGAGCCAACAGAGAGAGACACTCTGAGGACAGACATAGGCGTAAGACTGTGAGTCCCCCACGCCTGGTATTTCAGACGTATCGTTGGGTAGCTTAGTAGCCCCAGACAGGCTCGAAGCACACTGGAGAGCCGCCGGCCAGGCTCCAGCTATCTTTACCTGCTAATGCCTCCACAGTAAAGCAGTGTGCTCTCTCAGCCTTTTGTTGGTTTACATCCCAGCATCTACTGCTGAAAGGAAAAAGAGGCTAATTTAATTAGGGCCAGGAACGAAGATGGAGGAGTCTTAGCAGTGCCAATGGCTCAGCTCCAGTAAGAGCACCTCTCTCTCTCTCTCTCTCTCTCTCTCACACACACACACACACACACACACACACAATAACAACCCCATCCTAAGCTTGCCAACCACACAGTACAAAATCCAGCAGTGATTCTCTCAATAGCAAAATCCAGGAGTTTCCACCTCCTGTCCCTTTCTTTTTCTTCCTCCTTTACTCTCATCCCCTTGAAGCTCATCTCTCGAGTGTACACGACAGAACACATATATTTCCGCCTGACTGTGCCTGATCTATTTATTTGTGTGTTTGCACATGTGTCCATGTGGAGTATGTATTTGCAAGGCGCATCTATGTGAGTTGGATTATAAGGAATTATGTATCAGTGGGTGGGGCAAAGGCAAACCTTTGGCTGTGATATGTGTTGGGTTATTGTTTTCTAAATCTACACATTATAATGAATGCATCTGAATGAGAGCTGGTCCACGCACTTACCTCGCTATGTGGCGTTTCCCGAGGAACCTGAAGTGCCAAAGACACAGCCTTGAGGAGAAGGGAAAGCCGGAAAACATCTCAGGTGGCGGTTTGTTTGTTTTCATGTGTTTTGTAAGTTAAGAACACAGTAAATAGGTTGTATGTGATCAAACTGAGTTGTACCCATTGCAGTCTAGAGTTGACACAAACAGAAACACACAGTTAATTTACTGCACTGGTGGATGGGGAGCTCTTTGTATTGGAATTGCAGTCTGTTTTTCTTCTCTCTTGCTGTCATTACTTTCATCTGTTCCTTCTGGCTACATTCCTTTCTTCTCTTTTCATTTGCCTGTCCCCATCCCTTGTCTGTCTAACGGTTGATTTTTTTTTTCTTTGAGCACAGTATCTCTAACTAACAGGAGCTGTGGTAATACTCTGCAATGAAGAAAGAAGAGCACTTACTCCAGGAGGTTAAAGAAGTCTGAGATCTCCTGGTGAATGGCTCGATGCCAGTAGGACACCAGCACATCTGGAAGCAGGGGACAAAAGACATCATGTCAAAGAGCACAGCAGATTTGGAGAGGGTTATTTTATTTTTATTTTTTTCTGAGTCTGTGTGTGTAAAACCCAAAAAGTAGTACAATCATATACTGTAATAGTGCATAAAAAAGCTTTTCAAAATACCCTTTGACAAGTGTCTACATTGGACTTGCGAGTTCTGAGTATGAACATTTGTAAGTGTATTTGTAAGTAATTTCTTACCCTCAGATATAGTTTTCATGATGTGCAAGAAGCACATGAGCAGGCTGCGGGTCTCTGCTTGGTCCAACTTGTCACAACTAGAACCGTAGCCTATCAGGGACTGTGGCCGAGCAAACTGAGGACTGAAGTATAGTCAGACGTATTGTTAGTCCCAGAGTCATCAGAGTTGTGTCCTCTGTATTTATTTATGTGTGTTTTAGCAAGCTGTAAAGTTTTAGAACAGCCGGTGTGTTATAAGCTTTCAATGCAGTATTTTAGGCTTTTAGGCCAACAAGAGAGATAAGATGACGACCTAGACCACCAGGACCAGGAGATCTCTTAAGTTGGAAATAAAGTAGTGCTTTCTGAAATCCATATAAAATGTAGAATTTTTAATGAATGACCCACACTGAAGAAGATTCACAGTATTTACTGTATATCAAAAACATGCAATAAATGTGTCTAACGTCCTTTTGACAGATCTCTTTGCTCCTCCTTTTTAAAAAAACAAAAAACTCTTTCTCTCACCTCTCCACATCCGTCCATCTTCTCACTGTTCCTGTCACTGTTGCTGGGGTTGGAGTCCACACTGATCAGAGAACCCCGAGAGTCGGCCTGGTTACCAATGGCAACTGCCAGGGATGAGAAGGCTAGCGGAGGGGCGAGTTTGGGGGTTGGGAGATGGGGGTGTCAACAATAATGTCCTCATTTACACGTTTTTATACAGACAATACTCAGCTACACTCACACACATGTCACACACAAACACACACATTTCTAACTGGTAAATTTGTGATGGAGTTGAGTACTCTTGGAAAAGGAGGTATCCAAGCAGAGCTGCCAGCAAGCAGTGAATAGGAATCATCCCTCCAGCCACTCCCACTCCAACACTAAGGTCACTACGAGCCCTCTAGTAGAGTACAGACAGAGGAGAGGACTTATTTGAAGAAAAAATATTCTTTATTCAGCCTCAGTCTTATTCTGTTAGAATCACCACATGAAATATGTGCAAATTTAGTAGGTCAAATATAATTATTAAGAATGAGAGCCAAACCACCATGATCAGAGCAATACATCTTATACTGACTCTACTTGGTCAGAAGTGAAGTAGATGGGGAAGAGGTCCCCTGAGGAAGAATCGAGGTATTGTCCAGGATCAGGCCATACAAAGGCAGGTAGAGATGTAACTTTGCCTGCTTCTCCCAAGCAGCCAATTAAAGGAATATCAGATTAGTTCTACAATGATTTGCAGATTCTATAGTAAGTAACATTATTTGTAATAGCAAAAACCAACACCTTATTTGATTTAGCAAGTTGGTAATTATATATGTTATATGGTGTAAATATGTAGCGAATGGTCTGGAACAGCCATTCAAAGTGCTTTACCTTGGCAACAGTTGTATTAAAAAATAAATTGCATTTACAGTGTGTCCCTGGAGTTCATTACTACTTTATTAATGTTGTATGGTGATGCCTTGTCCGATTGTCTATATCTCAGGATTATATGTTCAGTAGTGAAACATATCTAATGCACTTACATAATTTCTCGTATCCTGCCAAGAAAATGTGGTCTTCATTAACTATCATACTTGTTTTGCATTTTATTTTCCTCTGCACATCTGGTTTGACTGAGACTAACTAGACCCTATCTAAGTCCTGCTGTTGTGTTGTGGTTACAGTATTTGGTGCTGCTTAACAGAGGAAAGATTACTGACTCCATCTGAACTGACTCTCCCACCATTCATTAAGACACTCATTGGTGCTCACAGCTGCTGGCCAACAATCACGGCCGTGATGCGCATGTGTTTGTGCTGAGCCACACTGGAAGACCCCTCACTGTGAGCCTTACGACCTGCTCATGCCTTGTAGTTTCCATCTCATTTAAACATATGTTCTGTCTACCTTTTGGTGCATGGATGCATATCCAGAGAGTGTTTACCATCAGAGTCTTCAGGGTGGCCAAGGCCAGTGTGTCCAGGTCCTGCTCGCCCTGAGCGCCAGCCCCAGCTCCCCAGCAGCAGGCCGGTCAAGAAGTGCCTGCAGAACTTCCAGTCAGGTTGTACCAGGCACTGATACTGAGGAGGAGACAGTATAAAATTTTAAATGGAAACTAATTGAGCTGTATGTATTTAAATATCATTGCCATATTTGCTTTCCATCAGAGCACTAATCCATTTCTAAATACAAATCTGGTTACAGCGAGCAAAATGATGTGGACAAGCCACTTTCCATGAATTCATTATCGCCATATTACTGTAGTATTGCATACCACACATACAACATTACAGAGCAATGAGGAACATATTTACTATGAGTGCTTTGTGGTTTTGGAATGCATATTGTCTGACATGGACAAACAGCCAGAGAAAATGACAGAGAGAGAGGTGAGGGACAGAGTGTTATTAGACAAATGGGGAGCGAGAAATTACTTGATGTATGCTGGGGAGTTATCGATTAATGCTGGAAGCCACCAGCATCAACATCTAGACTTACTCATGGCGCGCAGAGCAGAGGGCAGGGGTGCAGGGGCTGAGAGGAATGTAATGTCTATGATTGCAATACCTTCAAGAATTCAAATTTCAGCTCGCATAAAACCTATCAAACATAGAAAGTTGTATTATTTATAATGCAGATTGGTGTGTACACTTAATTCAACCCAAAACAAAGTTAAAGGGTATGTTTTATTTTACCTTGTCAGAGCAGTGATCATGTTTAATGTAGTTGCTAATCAGTTTGAATGTGAAGCCTCTGTCCATCAGAGTAAAGCACTGTAAAGAGGACAGAGACAGTCAAATCAGAGATCAGACTTGCAACAGTTAATAAGAAAGTGAGACAGATAATTTAACATAGATGGAGAAATCAGGTGAGTTTTATTGTAAATGGACGCCTTGCTCTGATAAAACCTTCCCTTTAAGCTTCTAATTTAAATCCATGACACAAGCTCTAAACATTTTAAACATTATTTTCCCACCTTGACAAAAAAAGCTGCCAGCTGTTGGCGCTAAGGTCTCTTCTGCCAAGTCTTTGTTTTTCCAGAAGATGTGTTCAGACACCGGGTTTCACCAGGATTCCATGCGGCCAGGTAGGGATGAGGGAAACGCTGGGGTCTCAGAAGTGGAACACGGGCTGCAAGTGACAGCTGCACTGTGTCCTAGATCATCAGATTATGCAAAACACGAAGGAACCATAAGAACTAAGAATAATATATATTGCAAAATTTGAGTTTTCAGGAATGAGAGACTCAAAAGGTCCAAAGTAGAGGACGCTACTTTATCAGCCTTTAGCTGTCAGAGTCAACCAAAATGTTGGGCCATGGACTTGACAATCAGCTCAAAGTATAAAGAAACCAGGAGAACTAAACCAGAGAGGTCAAAGCAAGGTCAAAACTAGTTCTTGTATCTTCTGACTAATCAGCCACAGGCATGAAATGAGGAGAGACAATACATTGCTATATTGTAAAGTTTTTTTCTTCTGTTAGTGAACAAAGAACAACATTTAGAACATAGAATTTAGGGAAATCTAGTGGTGTATTTAGTAGTAAAGGGACTCTGAGGAGGTTGCATAGAGCAGGTTAATGACAAACCTTCAGGACACATTCCTGACTGCTGCCTGCTCATTGCTCTTCAGGGTCAAAGGTCATCCCTTAGCTAGCTCCTCGTGGACTGTCCTGGAAGCCAAGGGCCTCTGATTTGAACACATACTACAAACAACGCATAGGAAGAGTCAGAGGTAGTCATTTGTGTTGCATGAGTAGGCAAGGATTTTAATCATCACTACTATCATTTTACTTTTCTTTTTGATGTTTTTATTTATTTATTTTTTGATGTTTTATTTTATTATTTTTAAAAGTATCAGAAAGCAAGAGTAGAGAGAGATAAAGATGAAGCTATAAACAACACAGTCTACAATAACCTGAAGTTAAGGCAAATTAAATATGAGGTTTGATTCAAGTAATATTATTTCGCATACTACTCAGTTCATGCTACAGTGAACTGAACCCCACCCCAACCCCAAACTGAACACACACACTTGTGCACACATACACACACTCAGCAGTTTAGATTGGCAGCACTTCTACTGAACATCATGCCAATCTGTTACTATGGCAAACTTGCTTCCATTAGCTCTACCAGTCCTCCCCTTTACCTCCCACCATCTGCCTCGCTACTACCTCACGCGCTTGCAGTTTTCTCACTGTGGCCAATATGAAACAGGTCTTGTGGTTTTCTCCTGCCTCTTCTCTGATTCTCACTGATTTTTTTTCCCTCTAAAACAAACATGTCTTGTGTTTCGATTGAGCGCCCTGGTCGTCCTGGTTTGCCTCACTCAATCACCCTTTCTTCTTCTTCTTCTCCTCTCCCTCTTTCTCTCTTTGTGTGTGTGTTTGCACAGTGTTCTGGGCACGTGGCCCTAACCGCACTCCTGCTGGCCCAAACACACACAAATACACACATACAAACACACAGAGCACCCTTTTCTGTTTTGTTTTTTTTCTTGCCTCCACAAATTAAATTGTCTGTGCTGCGATTCCATTCCTTCATGGAAAACAACAACCTTCAAAATTATTATGTGATCTTTCTGGGCTGAAAGCACATCACCTTCTATGTTGTTATACCTTGATGTAGGAGTGAAGATAGTGATCCAGGTTTTCTTCATGGCACTTTGCTACAATGTGGACCAGCACTCTGCAGACACGGGACAAAAACAACAAAGGGTTTTATTTATTACAGTCCTCATTCCTAAACCAAGACTGAAAACATCTGCCTGCACACTGTCAAGCACATTCCTCCTCTTTGTTTGTCCTCAATGGCAGAACTTTGTTTATTCTTTATATGATACTGGATTAACCACACAATAAAGTCTTCCTCAAGCAATAAAAAGAGGCGATGCCTTTTGTGCTTTCCTCACTGTGTGCTTTATGGAATCAACTGAGCCCCAATCTCTTCCCTTCTGTCGATACATTTGTGACACACCGCATAGTACCACTTCCTACCTGGTGGTGGCAGTAGTGACCTCGTCGTTGTCATTCTGAGTCAGAACCTTGAACAGCTGGTTGAAGAGCACTGGCAGAAATCGGATGATCACTGGGATTCTCTCCATGCTGAGGAGACCCTGGAGGAGGGTGGAAAAGAAGCGTAGGAGGGGGAAGAGGAGGAGGTCGTGGAGGAGTTGGAGAATGAGAAGGGTGGAAAGAAAAAAAATAACGTAAATCATACAGAGGCAGAAAACAAAACGATGTTTGACATGCTGCACTGATTAGACGTGTAGCAGCGTTCGATCGACAAGGTCCTGGTTTTCGTCTCGGCTGAGACGAAATGAGAATTGAGGGGATACATAGCGTCTTTTCTCTGACCTTCAGGCAGTTGAGGAAGTTGGAGGTAGGAGTTACAGAGAGGTCCAGCTCTCTCTTCTGGCACTGCTGGAAGAATCGGTTCAGGTGGGGGTCCTGGCACAGAGAGAGAAGAATCCATGAAAAGCAGTACCTAGCATCTGCATTAATACTTAGTGGACTGGTTCCCTTTACATCCCTGCTTTCACTTTGTTAGGTTAAAAACTTTAGTGAATGTTTCAGTCTCAGCCTGCTCTTAAACAACTGACATGCTTTTTAGGCAAACAATTGTTCATATTGTGACAAATTCACTATAGAATCCATTCTTACTCTCCACTATAGTCTGCACAGGTGAATGGTGGACACTTTCTTGGTGGCAGAAAAGATTAGTTTGTTGTAACTCAAAACCCCACAGAGGTATCAGGAAAGAATGTAAATATCTTATTATTACATTCTATTATATGTATATGTTTTTAGACATGTTTCTCCTTTAATTCTTCTGGCCATTGCATGTATTTACACGTATCTTTGATAAAATAAAAATATGTATTTCTTATTATTTTCTTTTCAATATCTGACTGTAAAAGCCTTTTGGTCAGCATTTGATGTTTTTAAAAGTGCTCTATAAATATATTACTTTCATTCGTCTTTTAAAAAGTATTGCAAGTGAAACTAAATCGAAGGCTGATCTGATTTACAACCAATCAAGAGATTGCTGTGCAGCGCTCCAAACATCCTCTGCCGGCGAACTGTAAACAGAAACAGTCCATTTCCTTGTTTCATGTAGCACACTACTCAAGGTATTTACCACTCTCCTCACTCATTTTGAGCTCACATTGCATTTTTTGGCTAGAAAATACTTGAGAATGCTGCAAAATTTGTTTAACAACAACTAATGGTCATTTTATGTCCATTTTAAAGTTTCCCACAGACAGGCCACATTCATCTCAGCTCTGTTAAAGAAAGCTGAGATGAGCTAGCTTGTCAGACACTAGATAGTGTATAAGGACAGCTTTTTCATTTAGGGGTTAAGTGCTCCTTCAAAGCTAAGGCCCGGGCATTTTCATAAGCATGTAGTGGCTGAAACAATAGGCAAAGAGTCATCTAATCCATCCATTTTCTACACCACTTATTCTGTTCAGGGTCATGTCGGGCTGTAACGCATCGCCAGTCCATCACAGTATCAGCAGCGACTGAAGAAGACCCAGATGATGGTCTTACCTGAGTGTAAACTGTGGAGACAACATTGGTGGACATTTTGAAGATCGCTTTTCCTCCATCGACCCATTTCACATCTGCTCCGTTCTGTAAGAAGAGAAGACAGCTTGAGGATGAACACTGGAAAAACAAGAAAGCCACCAGCTCCAACACATGATGCTTAACATCCTTCTTTTTTTTCCAAATTAGTGCTTGTATTATTCCGCAGTATTTGTAAAATCTAAACACCACGTACAACTCCTTCCTTCTCCCTCTCACCTTGGTGTTGCTGGCTTCCTTGATGGCCAGGTATCCAGGTGGAAGGTTACAGGAGACGGGGATGTTGAACTCCTGAGATGACAGACGGCCTTCTTTGAGGAGGGGCAGCCAAGAATACCCCACTATAAAAAGAACACACATGTGCAAAAGAAAGAATACTGACTAGTGGAAAAGACCAACAACAACATAACCTCCAATACAACACATTTTTTGTTCTAAATTCTCACCTGGTGTCTCCAGGGCCTCTTTCCTCTTAGCATTTGTCTTGGCATTTATGTCACAGGTGACGTGGTAAAAGGAGAAAAGAAGATGGTGCTTTTCATGAAGTTGGGTAGGAAGCTCAATCTTCACCTGGGGTTGAAATAACATACAATGGTTTATATTATGGAATCCACTTCCAGGTATTAATAATCTCCATGTGTTGATTCCTGATACTCATCCTATTCTTTTACGACTGTTCTCACCTCATCATAGAAGTCGGGGTTCTGAGAATGATGCAGGACCGTGGAGCAGGCCGCCGTGGTGAAGACTGGACCTCCCGGCTTGCCGTAGATGCACTACGAAAACAGCAATTAAAAAAATAGGCCACGACAAAGTCACGCTCAGCCAGTTTCCCACAATATAGAGAGCTTACGTGGAGAATACTGAGTCATACAAAAGCCAATAAATGTCCCATCAGCATGTTTTTGGATAACTTTCATACCTTTAATGGTTTGGCAACTTCTTCATCTGAGCTGCGGAACTCCACGTAGACTGCAAGGTTACGAGCCTGTGAACAAGAGGACCACTGTAACATTAATAACTGCCCTTAAACAAAAAAAAACAAAAAAAAACAGTCAGCAATAAAAGTACAGCACAGTTATAACCTTAACCCAGGCTCCTCTTAGACTGTGATACTGTAGAATACCTTGGCGAAGCTCTTCTGGCTGTCGTATTTGAGGTGTTTCGGGTAGACGTAGATGTGGTTTTTGTAGACACGGTGCGGCTGTGTGAACTTGGTGGTGTCCTGGGCAAACTCCTCCACCTCCACCGTGGGCTGGTGTTTGCTCAGTTCCTCAAAGGGCTTTACCGGCACATAGGAGGATGTCACACAGTCTGAAAGAGAAAGAGAAGAAAGAGTTTCAAACACATGATGCGGTAGAAGGGGAGAAGGAGGCAGATATGCAGTGGGATGTGAACATAAATTGAAACACAAAAAGGGGGAAGTAAAGTGCACATACTAGGGTGCTCCATTGGAATATAGTCGACTGCGATGTCCAGGGTCCCAGGAATAGTCTGCAGTTTGCTGGTCTTCTCAGCCCTGCACACACAGATATTAGAGTAAAATGTTGTAAGAACTCTTCATCTTGTCTCAGAGAAGTCTACATTATGTGACCTACTTTATGGGTAAAGCCTACAGTACACGTTTACCTCCTGTACTCAGCCACCAGCTTTATCAGGTCATCCGTGGAAATCTTGTTGCTCTCCTGTTTGAAGAGAGGTGAGAAACGAGACTCTCGGTCCAGCGCCCCGTGGTTGTCCTTAAACACTGACCTGTAACATGAAGAAGAAGAAATACAGTAAGCAATGGATAAAGATACAGTGAGACAAAAGTTTTAAATATTTAGAAAACTGAGCCTCCACTGACCTGACAGACCAGGCAAACGGCATGCGGTACTTTCCCAGTTTACTGCAAAACTGTTTGTTGGACCTCAGAATCTTCTGAACAGTCTGTTCAAGACACAAGCAGAGAAATATGGACAGAGGGAAATGTTAGCAGGAGGCCACAGCTGATATTCTTATATATAATAAGATATGATCAGCCCTTAATTCTAGTTGACCTAGACAGAGTGACAGAATAAACCAGAGGCTGTTTAATGCAGTAATTCTGGCAGCAGGTTGAATGTCTGGTGATTCACTTAGCCATTAAAACAAGGACCACATGGAGCGCTGCCAGCAGGGAAGCCAGGAAATGGGTTGGACGGGATCTCGGAAAAACCTAATTTCTAAACTATCCATCCCGACTGGCATTCTGCAATGAAGATAAACTCTGGCCTTACAGGAAAACCATTTTGTAAATGTCACGCATTAAACTGTTTGACTAGATTAAGCCATTTCCCTCACAATAAACGCCCTAGCTGCATGTTTCATGAGCCATTTTTCCCAGCTTGCTCCGAGAGATAAGGCAACGTAAAAGGTTTAGCTCTATGTCGGTGCTTCCAGACAGAAACTAAATCCAGAAGAAAAGCAATGTGCTGTAAATATTGATGCAAACATGTCTGTGAGAATGACCAAGCAATGGGAAAAAAGCCTTTCTGACCTTGCTGGAGTCGGTATTCTTGATATAAGGTTCGGTCCCACACGCAATATTTCCCATCAGCACCTTTTCCACTCTTGCCACCATCACTATGTCTGTGTGGGGGTTGGTCACTGAGAAGATAGCCTGCGTGGACACCATTGGAACGGCATATTACATCACGTCATTCAACGTGTGAAGTGCATATAGAAAACATACTGTAGGGGTGACATCCTCATACCTGTTTGGGAAAACAGAGCCAGTGCTCCAGATCCAGGCTGAGGTAACAGTCTCCTGGCTTCTTCTCAGCTGGAGAGCAAAGGCCATTTTCCTGACCTCCAGCCCCGGTACCCGGACCGCCCGTCCCACTGCTGCAGCCGCCGAGCATCTGACGCACCGCCTCGTGGTTGAGGTCTACGTGGAAGTCTGCTGACACCTTTCTCCCTTCTCGTACATCCAGCAGAGCCAGCGACACGAAGAAGGGTTCAATCTAGTGGTGGAGATTCAGCTAAGTCACTTTTGGCACATTAACACTTTTTATATAGAACTGCCATTCTTTCACAAAATAGCTCCTTTGACAAGCTTTAACAACATTTTATTGGTTCTCTTTCCTAAGGCTGTTGTTACATCTCACATGGAAATGAAAATACCCCAAAAAGGATTGAATCAAGTGAAAAGAATATTGCTTTCAGCTGCTGCTGTTGGGCAAAAAACGAAACTGCAGCAGGTTTAAATAACTGAAAGTGACTCACATTAGTGACTGGTCCAGTTTCAGTCTCGTTGATGCAGCTCTGCAGCATGAGGTTGAGTGATCGGCAGGTTACCATAAACCTTCTACCCAGCTTCTCCTCAAATGGACGCACCGGCGTGCTCTCAGTCGACGAATATTCAGCCCGTGGGCTCCTCAGAACCTGTGGGTGGCGAAACACAGTTTCACTAGGAGGCATGCTTCATTCTGTTTCATTCAGATCTCGTTAAATGTGCACCATAAGCTCAATAATATCAGATATACGCTGTGATGTGTAGGCAAACCCACTTACAGGAGTGTCAGGGTCGAGAGAGAACAGATTGAGCCGCTCTTCTCTTCTGGCAGAGCGAATTCCTTCATCTGTCTCTGAGATGTACTGTGACAGGACAGATGGTGAGAAAAACAGAAGGAGACAGTCCACTCAATGCAAATAACAAGCAGCTTAAAAACACAGTGACAACGGGCAATTACATGTGTTCAAGTTAAAATGTTTCTAGCATGTTCTAAAGGCTGGAAGTTCATGGTGGCTTGTGGAGGTTTCTGGTAAACAAGGACAGTTATGTTTATGATCAGCGTTTCTTATCAAAATGCATTGCGTGCACTCTGAGGCTTATAAAAACATGACAAATGCATTTCCTCTCTCATAAAATATTTACAAAGTCGCCTTTTTGAATATCTGGAAACCCGCAATGTTTACATTCGTGTTTACACTGACGAGCCGTCTTATTCTGCTTTTCTGTCTTTTGCTGAAGCATGGTCAGGTATCTTGGCACGTTACCATCAACAACTGTTGGATCAGTGGAAGTGTGAAAATATCAGTGTGTGTGTGAGTGTGCTACGTGCAGTCTTAGTGAGGTGTGTATGTTGCTATAGTACAACAGGACAGAAACAATTGAACTGATGAACACATTAGGCAGTAGCGGCTGAGTTATAGCATTGTTTGAGCTGCCAGTGTAGCCAACCTTTGCTAGCTCTGGATTGATGCCGTTCTCTGTAGTCTCTTCGTTCTCCTGCAAACAGCAGTCACTCAACGACAGGTCAAACACATCTGGAGAGAAAACAAACACAACAGGCACTTCAGAGAGTGACGTCTAGTTATGAGTGACGACTTCCATCACTGAGTGGATGGGAAAGTTTATCTAGGCAGTTCATTCTCCCCATAGGTTAAAAGCCATATAACGTTTTCTAAAATAGGTTCAGCAGCAAACTAAATACACACTAACCAGAGTCAGTGGACATATATCTATCTCAGAATAAAAATATGACTCCATTTGTGGTATTTATGGGTAATAAGGCAGGCAGGCTTCTGCAGAGATGTAACCTTCATGTGCCAGGAGCAATTCTTCCCATAGGCCACGCTGAACAAAATGGCTCATTAATGGTAGGTCACCGTGCGCTCGCAGCCTGATTTAGAGGCATGCTTACAGACCACAGAGCCATGACGGCTGAGGCTATTACATCACTGGGCCAATTCTCAATTGCTCTGTCAGTGCGTGTTATGTTACAGGCCGTGGCCCCGTGCCCAACCTCTCACAGAGCTGGCACACAGGGCTGAGTTTTATAAATTCTGTTTCCATGTAAAGTTTTTAATGACAAGGTTTGGTGTATTAACCCAAGGTGGAGTCACTGTTTGGTGTCAAGCTTCATTTCCTGATGGTGATGCTATGGGTTGAGCCTTGCCCAGAAGAAATTCCCCATTAAGGTCATGGCAAGATGGCAGATATTATTTAGTCCGAGGAAGTGAGACAGAGAGGAAAAGGTTAAGTTTTTGCTGACTCCGAGTATAAAATCTGTCCTCTTTTAAGGGCACCATGATTTATACATGTGTTGGCATTATGGTAAAATATCCTCCTTGACTCTCTTTAAATACCCCTCTCTCCTCCTAATTACCATTTGCGCTTCCATCCCCTTTGCTCTTTCCAGCTGTTTTTCTGTTACCTCTTTCTTCACCCAGCGTAGGTAAACTCTGTGTATTCCTAAATGCAAAACCAGCAAAGCCAATCTCACCCTGCCGATGGTCAGTGAGGTCCAGGCTCTTGCGGTCTGGAGCGGGCCCGTCGTGAGGACTGATCTGTAAGATGCGGGTCAATGTGCTAATCCACTCCTCCATGTCCTGCTCACTCTCCGCGGCCAGCACGAAGTATGTAACCTCGTTCATCTTCAGCTCAAAGGCGTGTTTCCTCAGGCGGTTATTCTTCAGGGGGATGGAGCAGGATAACGTGGTTACACAACAAAACCAGAACTTGGCTTTACACATCCAGGTTTTGAAGGTACTTTATACTGAATAATAAATTTAGCCTAGCCTAGCTTAGTTTCTGGATGCCTAATGGACCTTAATGCCTAAAATACCTTGAAAAATATCTAATGCTAAAAATAACATTTTTTTTCCATAAGGACATGGTTAAGCCATAAAAAAATATAGTTAGTATAGTTAATAGTTTGGAACTTCTTACAAAATATAGTATGTTTATAGTTGCATTTATCTGCCATGAGTGTGGGTACTTGTACAAGGTTGTTGTGCATACAGTAAATTTGATATAGTGTCATTTTTGGAGAACTTTCAGGAGTCTGTTTCCTACTGTACCTTAAAAAGACAGATGGATTTATTTGACAACGATAAAGGGAATTATGAGACTACAATCACCCATACGTCGTCCTGGCATACAATTAATTGTTGAGGATAAAAACACAACAAAGCTGAAAGCTTACTTCCTAAAAATGAAAGGCCTTTTGTGTCTGACACCTTCATGGTTTCTGGTTGTGAGTAGCAGTTTTGGAGGGAGGTCTTATCTATAACATAGTGTACAGTACATGCTCTACATCATGTATTGCATTGCACTCCTATATTAATTTCTTTCAAACCCACCTGTACCACACCGGTGCATGAGTCAAGGAAGATACAGCCTTTGGGTTCCTTAGAAATCTTTTCATCTTTGTAGAAGTTCATGATGTAGGAGTTGTCTGTCAGCTGGGTCAGCTGGAAATACCTCCTCTTGAATGACTGCACAGATGGAAATAAAGTTTAATCACATTAACCTGGCTTAAGGATCGAGTCATAGGCAACTAATTATTTTGATTATACTAAAAGGGTCCAAAATAATAAAGAAACTATTGTTCGTCAAATACTTTTTTTAGTTTTTTGTAACTCAATATGAACTTTGACAATGAACTTTGAGGTTCAAACAATAATGTGGGCGGTGGTGTATTGCAAAAAAAATAAATAAATAAATTACCCTTGCTACGTCTGGGTAAAAATATGTCATCAGCCAGTGTCAGTATTTAAATGGAGTCTAATTTTACCAGGTCAGAGATCAAAGGAAGAGATTTAAGTGAAAACAGGAGAGCGTCTGGCATTTCCTCACCCGGACAGTGATGCTATTGTTGACAGTGCTGTTGAAGTTCCCTTTGTAGAGCCAGCCTGACCGAAACACACCGATCCCTCCCCCTCCTCCTCCGCCACCGCCTCCTCCCCCTCCTCCTTTGGACGAGGACAGCGATGTGGTATCCTGGAGAACACGATCCGGTTAGATACATTAGCTTTCCATTCATCCCTCTGACACACAGAAGCAGATGATCAATAGAAAAAAGGTTCCTTTCTGGACTTATTCTATCTCATGACAGCCATTTGTCAGTCAGATTATGTTCATAAACAATATCCCACTGACTTGTAATGAGCTAACTGCTCTTGCAAAGTATATTTTAACAGCTTTAAGGCTATGGTAAACTAATTTAAACAGGATGTATCCAGTATGTAATGCATTCACTCTGAAAAGCATTTGTCAAAAAGATGATCATTACTGACCTCATCCTTGTCCACGTCCTCATAGTCAATTTCAAAAGAATGGGATGGCAGCTTCTCTGCTTTGTACAGTTTCCTATTAAAGAATGGGGGAAGAGCACGAAGATATTAAGAAAATGTGGATGTCTGATAATGAAATATACTGATGACAAGAGAAAAAGATTTTAGGAATTCAATTAATCCACTCAATTTGCTTGGTGGAAATGACTGTGGAAGGCTGACTCCATCGCTCCATCATCCTCTGTCAGGAGTACAACAATAGGTGGCCCTCACTCGATCCTGCTCCACTAATTTCACAGCCTGACCCGTCTTTGTGTGTGAGCCATGGGAGAAAATGCCTTTGTGTGTGTGTGCGCCGTGAGCTGCAGACAGCCAGGCTGCGGCATGCTAAAAGTCACACAGTCGTAAAAGCTGTTTGAGAAAATCTTTTAAGGGGGACTATGTTTAGAAAAATTCTGGTGATTGCGGGCTGGACGCTGACACAGGAATGCTAATATTGGCTTGCATGGATGATCGCTCCACTCATATAACAGCAGTGACAACCACACTTATACAGTAGTTGTAGATTCCCATTGTGCTGTGGTTCCCCTGGTGTATTCCCCTTCAACTTGCTCTATAAATCTGTGAACAGTCTGGTTAGCTTGTTAGCTTAGTGAACAATAGTTGTAAACAACAGCTTAGTATACAATAGTTGTATTTCCCATATTTAAAATGACAAAGGACAACTGAACTTTATGGAATGATATTTTAGGAATGATATTATTGTGCTCTAATTTGTTTTTAAGATGCATCCTACTTTCAAGTGCATCCTGGATGTCATTTCAGAGGTCATGTGAACTGACTATAAGAATACAGTGGCAACCCATGGGACATAAGAGGGACATTCCTGTGGTTGAGAGCAGTAACTGCAGGGCTGTTCTGGGTCAGTCTCACTGGGACTGACTAAACGCCGGTTGACTGACTGATAGTCTGATTTAAACAAAAGACTGACTGACTGAATGGGTGTCTGTTTGGATGACTTAAAAAAGGGAAGGAGGGAGCACAGAGAGTAAACTGTTGTTAAGACTGAAATACCCTCCATCTTCCACTTTTCCACGTTTCTCACTTCATACCAGCCGCTTGTTCTTGTTAATGACTTCCTTAGTGAAACAAATTGTTCTTATTCTTTATGTTAGCAGCTGCCTATAGGTGTAAGTGTTTATGAGGAAAAAAACGCTAGTGCCAACACATTATTTGAGTTTTAGTACAGACACCAAAACTATATTTTTTGCTACCTTACTGTGAGACATACATGAAAAACATCTTCTCCAAAACCCTTTTTCAAATGCAGCCAAAACATTAAAATCAGAGAATAAACAAGATAACAAATCTGAACAATGCCAGTTTTCAGAACTAATTAATTATATATATAATTTGAGAAACTCAGCTTTACCAAAAATGTGTTGTGAAATAGTTCCTCTCTTTCTTGCTGAGATAGGATTGAGATCACACTCATGTCTGCTCGCTAAATGTGAAGCTACAGCTAGAAGAAAGTTAGCTTAGCTTAGCATGAAGACTGGAAGCTGGAGTGAAACAGCTAGCCTTGCTCTCTCTGAAGGTAACAAAATCCACCTACCAGCACTTCTAAAGCTATTACTATATCATGAATAAAAGTGATAAGTTGTGGTTTATGAAGTTTATATATGCTTGACTATTTCCTGACCAGGTGCAATGACTTCCTATTGTCTCCACTGGTTGCCTACCAACCTCAAAGTGATGACAGGATGGAGGAACGTTACTGTGCCTGGCCAACACATAACACAGGCTAGTTTTCTCCTGCTTCCGGTCGTTATGCTAAGCTAACCATCTTCTGGCTTTTGCTTCATATGGAGTGTAAAGTTACGTGAGTCATATCAATCTTCTCAGCTCAACTCTGCAGATGAAAGTGAATGTGAATGTGAGTACATTTCCCAAAATATCAGTGTTTTCCTCTGCCTTGGTAGTGCAACTTTAAGTGTGTTTTTGGTTTCTATCTGACTCAATCCCCACACAACCAGGACAAATTATACATTGTTTGAAAGCTCCAAATCGCCTAATTCTGTCTAAGTACTTTCACTCCAACAGCTGCTGACACAGCTATGGCTCCCAAAATGTATTACTACAGGCCTTATATTCCATTTTTTAAGTATCTCTTACACTCATCCTGACTTTCTGGTTGTAAAATTACCTCTCAAAGGAGACCAGGGTTATGACTATATATCAATCAAACAGGTTTGAAGAACAGTAACCACTTTATTTGGGATACATTATTTTCAAGGCTTATGCACAAACATGGGGGTGTCTGATAAAAGTTGAAACACATACAGCAGACACAGCAGGCAGGGTGAGTAATATCAAAATGGATTACCTGGGCAGCAGGCGGTAGTCTCCAGCATAGTCGTCGTACTTGAACTGGACCACATTTAGCTCAGAGTTGTAATACTTACAGGCCTGGAGGAGAGGATGGAGATTACGTTGACTATGATTATATATTAACTTTCCCAAAATGACGGGCTCTTTGGGAAACTTTGACCTGGGGCAGCTGAAACGTCTGCAGACAATGAGGAAAGCTAAACTACGGTGAAAGTACAGTCAGACGTCAGCTCTCCTGGGGCCTAGTTACTGATGAGCAGGCTGGGATTCATCATTAGATTATTTAAATTATGAAAAGAACTGAATTAAGAATCTGCCCCAGAGGAATCTGCAAATAAAGATATCTTTACAATTTAACAGATTACTTGTCTGTCTCGTGGGTTGAAATAGTACTCTCATTGGGCGTGTAGACTAAGATTTCACTCTCTCTCTCTCTCTCCCACATACACAAGTTACAAAGGCTGAAAGGTAGTTTCACATCCTCTTGTCTGTCTGCTTGTTGAATGCCGTGTCACTATTCTCTTTAATCCATTTGTTAAGAAAGAGCTTGATCTTTTGTTAACAATGTCACAAGTTATAAACAGACAAAACATATTATCAGATACAATATCAACCTCAGACAGACACACACACACACACACACGCACGAAGAGAGTCAGAAACACACGCTCTCCAGTGAGCTGTGACAGTACTGTCTGGGGAGTTTCCGTCTCCACGGATATTATTTCTCCACTGAGCCCTTGAGATTATGGCTGGTCGATCTGAAATGAGCCCTGATAGGCCTTGCCGGCACACACACGCACAAGGGCTAATACACATCAATGTATGCACACTCATCTGGTTTATTTTAGAGGGTGAAACCACTCCACCGTTATCAGGATGTCCTATATTAGGAACAGCCTAAGATGACAGACCTAACCACCAACCGAAACATTCAGAACCACAATAGCTTCAGTTAAGCCCTGTACACACAAGCAAATACGTGGGCAGATACAGACATACACACACGTACACACACCCCTTACCTGTCTGACCAGCAGACACTCAGCCTGTAACTCTGCCCCCTCAGGAACAGTTGACTTGAGAGTCCGTCTCTCCTGAGGCACTGTGGATACCTGGAAGGAAAAAGTAATGTAGAAGGGTTAAGACAAAATGACAGGAAATACATCAAAAATATTTTTTTATCTGCTTTATAGTGGAGTGAGCCACCTAGGTGGAAATAAAAACAGGTGAAAAGGTATTGTTTTGGCCATAAGAGAAGAGTAGAAATTCAGATTATAGTAAATAGGGAATCATCCCACCATCAAAACATCCATCCATTTAATTCCTATGCTTCTTTTTCTGTTCAGGGTCAGGGGTAATCGAAAATCATGGCTGGCTAAAATATTTCTTTCTGAAAGGCTGCAAGGACTGAAATATCTCAACAACTATTGGATGGTCTGCCATGAAACTGTACAAACATTCATGATCCCCAGAGGATGAGTCCTCATCACTTTTATGATCCCTTAACTTTACTTTTCATCTCATCTCCCTGCTCCACAAGCAGGTCAACATTTCACTTTGGCCAATATTTGAGTTTAGGACTAAATCCCTGCTAAACTAATTATATTCCCATCAGCCTCAGCTGTACTTTGTGTTTATTGCTAGTTAGCAAACGTTAGCATGCCAACTCACAAAAGATAAGAACAAGATAAACATTGTACCTAATTAACATCAGTATGCTAACCTTGTCATTGTAAGCATGTTAGCTTTCTGGTGTTAGCATTTTGCTCGAAGCACCAAAGTACAGCCTCACAGAGCAGTTAGCATGGCTGTGGACTCTTGATTTAACTCACCAGGACTCCTTATTGGCTTTATTACTTACATATTAAGATAGGACATGCTAAAAAAAATACTCAGTGTTTTAATATGAATTGATTCCTTCTTCTTGAAATCATTTCTGGCCAGCGTTATTGCAGTGAGGATGAATAATTCAAGTCAAATCTGAAATCTGAAAATATGTATTCCCTTTTTCTTTTCTCTTTAATTACATTAAGTATATTTTATGCTCCATAAAATAGAAAATCAACAAGCATTCAATCTTTAAGGTTAAGCACATTCATATTCAGAAAGAAATACAGAAATATATTTCCAAGTGACTGTGCAGGAAGGGAATAAAAACAAGTCAGCACTAAAGATGTTTGTGCACGAACAGAGACAGACTGTGATTTATACAACCCAATCAGCTGGCCAGAGCACTGAGCTCACTAACCAACTGGCAAAGAAGCAGATCTAGTAAATGCCTTTTGTGCATTAGCAATGCTTTGCCAAGCCACTTTCACTTACAATTATGGAAATTGACTGTAGGCAGCAAAGACAAAGAAAATCAGAGGAAACTGTTTTGTAGCCAGACAGATCTGGGAACCAGCAGAGTCATGTAGTCAAGTTACAAACTCTGGGGTACACAAGCAAATTAATCCTTTTTACCACAAGCAGCCAATTAGGTCATCTTAATGCGCATTGGATCTGCATCTGCAGAAACGCATTAGCACAGTAATGAAGGTACTAATGAGCAAAAAGCTAAAGGGAGCTGGGGAGAATAAGTTGTTGACTGTAATGAAAAGACCACAATGGTAAACACGCATGATTAGTGTGAATAAGTGTGCTGGAGTGAAACGTGTCACGTGTTGCATTTTAAACCTCAGTATATCATCGTCAAATTAACAGCTGACACCTCGGTATCATTACTGTAAACAAATGCCTATGTTATATTTCTACTTGTCAGTGAAGCTAGTTAGGTAAAGGACTTTCCATCAGAAGAGGTAGGTGGGTCTACTTTGTCACTGTATGCCACTTCTTGAGTGAATTGGCTAGCTGCTACAAACGCACTCATGAACAGCCCTGCTGAACAGTGATGTGCTATGTGGGCTTTACCCAACTGAAAATTTTGTCAGTCAAATTGGATTTGGCTGTTCAATACAAAAATGTGAATATTCGCTCCTTTTTTCCCCCATATACACCATCTGGCAATCAAACAATCCACTGGCGTGAGTTTCAGTGATGATTTTGATGCTTTACTGAAAACATTTCCACATAGTTAGAGAAAAAGTAAAAGTTGGCATCTTGGTCATAGCTCTGTTGTGAAATCCTACCGCACCGCACAGTGTCTCTCCTGCCGGGCTGCTGGCAGCAGCATCAGTCAGACATCGGAGCTGACAGTATTGGAGCGGCCAACGGAAACAAGTTGCAGTGCCCTGCCTCATGCTGTCCAGTGTTGCTCTGCCTCCTGTTTGCATCACAATCTCTACTTCCATCACAATCAGTTTTGTGGTTTGGTCAAGACAAGTATTGGCTGTAAGGTTTACAGCTTGCCACACTGTTGTGCCTGTATTGCTCTGTGTACTGTAAGGCAGTTACAAAACAAACCAAAAGAGTACGTGAATTGACTCACACATTACACATTTTGTCAGCTCATGTTTTGTGTTAATGTATCTGTCTTCACCTATTTTTAGGGGGGCAGCCCCACTGCGCTGGCAGTTGTCACGTTTCATTGTGAATATTGACGAACCACGTGATGAATTTCGGCAGCAGTGCTCATAACGCATAGAAGAGAAACACCGAACATTCTACATTAAGAGGAAATTCCCCTGATCTTTGTGTCTGAGGGACAAAAGCATGAGAAAAACTTCATCCCAAACTGAGAGAACCATGGTTTACATTTAAACCAAGAACGTTCTTGTTCTGACTGCATTAACAACTGACTGAACCATTAGGCCACACACACACACACACTTACCGAGAAATCATTGTCAGGGAATAGGAGCAGGTCTCTGAGAGGGTCTTCCTTCAACTCGTCCCCAAGCTCAGAGATGACAGCCTCATAGTCAAGAGGATCAATCAGCTTAGGCTTCTCCTGCTGCAAATAGAAACAGAGACACTTGATCAGAATTCAGTTCATTTGGCTAAGTGTCAAACCTCAACAATATACAATGCATCAAGTGTCACATTATGAAGGTTAGCATTGAATGCTTTGTCAAATTGATCAAACGTTACTTGAACATTTGCTAACTTTAGACTATATTCTATTTGGAAAATTGTCTTTATTTACCACTGGTGCACTGAGCAGTTTACCATATTTTGTTAAATAAAACATTTTTACATTCCCTGATGGATCAAAAAAGTAATTTTGGTCTATGCACAGAAATGAAGGTCACCTATTGTCATCACTATCTAACATCGCACATCCCACACACATCCTTACTTGAAGCTATTTTTATTTCATGTTTCATATCCACACTGTAGAATTAGAGCAGTGATCATGAACCACTCCCTATCACAGCATAAAGAGTTCACTAACAGCAGTTTCCATGGCGGATACTCCATTCAAAAATATAGAACTTAAAGATGGAGACACAGTAAATTAGCCATAACCAACGCATAATCTCATCATTCTGGAAAATAAAAAATAGTCATGATCATGACACTTCCTGTGTTTTGCCATGACATCATTAGGACCTAAAAGAATCATAGAGGAAGTAACACTACAGCTGAAGTGGGGCCTTGACATACCCGACAAACAATACATATAAAGTAACAGTTTTAAATCAGCAGACATTTATTCAGACATAAATGGATACAGCTGCAATTTTAATTCAGTAAATGTAAACTTCACATGTACACCAAGTAGAACAGCAAGTACTGACAATTCTATGCTCTTAAGTATGGAACCACCAGAATAACCACACAAGAGTCGCTTCTATATGTGAAAGCCTGCTTTCACACAGGCCCCCCAAACCCTGCTGTATGACCAAACTCGTGAAGTTGTGAATTGATGATGCACTTCACTCAAAACAACCCAATCTGATTCCTCTTTTCTCGAAGAGAATTGAACTGTGTTGAAGTATTATGATACTGGTCAGTGAGTTACACAAAAAGTAACATTTGTAGCGTTATTTACAGGTAGAGGACAACGGTGAATCACTCCTGTCATTCAGACAATAGGAACAGAGCGGCAACAGCAGCAAAGCGAGAGCCAGAGCAGGCTGTGGTCAGGAGGGAGGAGGAAGTAATGATCTCTGGCCGGGTTCACACACATACAGTGCAGCCCCAGGCTTTTACCCACCACAGATACTTTAACAGTCAGAATAGGCCTCTTGGCACACAGCCAACAGACAGCAAGAATATAAGGCAAGGCATTAACTCAACAGAAGGGGATCCATGCCTTACAATTCTCTCTGCCTCAGTACTGCTCTTACCACCCATACTGTACGCTGTTAATATTTACTCTTATACAGTCAGTATGCTAATATACACTGTCAGAATGCTTTATAGTCCTACAGTATTTATTCTCCATTTTTTTGTTCTTTGTGTCTGTCCTGGCTTTTCCAACCAAAAGGGTCAGTTAATAAATCAGCCAAATTAATTGTCAGCAAATACAAAAATATGTTTTAATCAATATAAGGAATGAAACAAGAATACAAAATAAGTGCAAGACTTAGTTTCTCAAATGTGATGATTGTTCTTCTTCTTCTTCTTCTTATTTTTTTTTTTTTTTTACTATTTTCTGTCATAAAAAAATACTTGACAGATTAATCAATAATGCTGTGGAACTGATAACTAATCAGGAGCAGATAAATGATAAAGACAAACACCAAGCAGGCTGGTGGTTTTCATATGTACATTGTGACTCTGCTCTGAGCATTAGCTCTGTTATGTGTGCATCATTAATACACACATCATTTAAACTGTTAACTTCAAAGCGTTCACTTCTATCTGGCTTTTCCTGTCACAGAGCCTGTCTTAATGAACTGTAACAAACAAATCTTCTAAAGAAGAGGAAATGAAGCACAATTACCATTACAAAACACAGAGTACAGATCGCAAAATCAAACTGTGGTGGATAATCATTAAAGATGTGTGAATCACACTTATGACTATGATTGACAGCATATAAGCATGTGTTAGTCACTGATAGTAAACTACAGCCCTGTGATAGTCAATAAGAATTAGTTAAGAGTCTAACACAGCATGAAAGTAACTTTACATTAGAGCAACTACCGGAAACAGAAAGAAAAATACAAATACATACAATGCTCAGCCGGTTGAAATCCGAACGCACTCGTTTGCTTTTTATTTTCTTCCTGAAGGTGATTTTGCTCCTGAAACTCATTGCCAGCAGAATTAATTGCCCACGTTGTCACGGTATTACGCAAAAGTTAAATGAAAAGTGAACTATACAAAACACACATCGCAGGGCATGTGCTCTTTCAGAAGCAGAACTAATACTGAAGTGGGGTTATGAATTTGTGTCAGCACACGTGGATGTAGAGGAAGTTGACGTTTGATGTCCAACACGCATTTCAGCACACAAACACAACCACATACACACACACACACGGGCAGGGAGAAAATCCCCAGCAAACGAGAAACCAACTAACCAACTAGCTCCAGTTAGTATGCATCACTTTTAGTTCGATAGCTTTCACTTTAAGGCAACGTAAGTAACAGCACACAGAAAATATTTTTGTTACAAAGACAGGCACGACAAGGGGCAACCCCCATTTACAGTTACACACTATCATGCACTCACACACACTCTACTTCCAGTATCTTATCACCCTCTGACCAGATCTATCAATAGCACCCATGCATACAAATACACACACACAAATGAAGTGGCATACAAACTATCAACAGCTTGTTCTAAAGCTAGTCTGTCCTCCTTATGTGAGACTGTGGAAGCCAGCGTACACATAAAAACATATCCAAAATAAAAACATACATAAGTATTCACTGATGCATCTTCCTCTTGAAATAAATGAGGATGGCAAAACATAAATATAAAATATTATATAACATTTATATCTATGTTTTGCATGCACACACACACATACACACAGACACTCACTTCCCCAGATTTAACCTCATAGCAGAACAGAGATCTGTACAAGAGGAAACAACTTCTGATGATACAACAAACTGGTATCCCTGTTGCTAATGCAGTACATGAGGTGCCACTATTAAGCTTTTTGGGAGCACTGATGCACTGACACAGAGAAATCAATTTACCATATTGTTCAACTTTAAAGGGTCAGTTCACCCATATTCCAAAGGGGGGAAAAAAAGATATTGTATCACTTAACTCTAATCGTAAAAACCTGAAGACTCACTTCTTCTTTGGTAGAAAGTAGTTATTGTAGAAACTCTTCACAGCAATGTCTGTGAAGTATATTATGGGATGCTGTATCTGTAAAGACACACTGCTGTAGATCTTTGTCAGCTAACGGTTAACAGTTTTGGAGTTGTGACCAGTTTTGAGGGTTAAGTGCGAAAACTGTTTGACTGTTTATGATGAAAATTCCTTGTGTACAAATTCAAAGGTGTGAAAAGAAACAGTCTCAAATGCAAATGACTGTCATCTGTTTTACTTTGCAGCTATCATCTTGCTATGAATAAGACTCTGATTCAGCAGAGATGATAATGTACGTCTCACGATTGTAACTGTGGTGTTAATGAGAGAGTGAAACGGCATTGTGGACCTGCAAGTCTGCAAGGACCGGACACTTCTAAGTAAAGCATTAATCATAATCTGCTCTGTGTTTACCTGATTTAATAAGCGTTAATATGTCTTTGATGTTTCGCATCTGAAACAGTGAATCATAATTATGCTCTTAGCACTGCACCCCTTCTAGTCTATTTAATGTCTGCAGCAATAAGCAGAAGCTCAGCCTCCCCTCTTCTTCTCTCACTCTGCCCCCCCCCCTCCATCCTTCCTCTGTTCTGCACCAGCTGCCTCAGCTGGCTCCATCCCTCCATTCTTCCCTCTCTTCCCCTCCTCTGTCGCTTCCTCATCTCATCAAACATCCTCAGCAGTGCACTCCTTTATTTCTTCCTCCTTTGATTCCCTCTCTGTCCCTACCCCGCTCCCTTGTTCTCACCCTATTAATAATTCATCTTACCAGACGCCCACGACTCAGTGCCCAGCCCTCTCCTGAGGTCCTAGTCAATTAAGCCAGACGCAGCCGCTCTGAAGACTTTTCCCGCGCTTTCATGTAATATCCTCCCTTACCTTTCCACCCTCCTCCCTTCTCCCAGTTACCTCCTCTTACAGACTCAAAATCCCCTCTGTCTCTCTCTCTCTCTCTCTCTGCCCTAAAGTTTTTCTCCTTATTTTGCAGATCCTATTTCAGCTTCTTTGGCTGATATTTAAGGCACATAAATTGATACCGGCATGCAATATAGAAAGATAGAGTCAGGCACAAGCATCCAGTGAGCTGCAGCACAGATGCGTAATTGCTTTTAGATCCAAACGAAATAAAACCAACCACCTTCACTAATGCCGCATCCAAATGCGACAGACAGCCGGTGGATCTGTGTATTGTTTCCTCACCCTTTTACTACCTTCAGTTATTGAGTATTTGGCTCTGGGCTGTTTGTGGGACACAGTGAGACACCTCTTTGAGTCAGTCAGCAGGAAGAGCAATGAGTGAGCTGCATCTTGAGTCAAGTCAACTCTCCACTCCTGCCACTTGGCAAGCAAAAACAAAACAAACAACAACAACAACTAAAAACTGCAACTTTAAGAGTCCTAAGGCTTATATACTTATATATATATTTCCTTCCCCCAGTTAATTTTCACTTTGTCCTATTTAATTACAGTTAAAATAGTTTGACATTTTGAGATACGCTTACTTACTGTCCTGCCGAGAGGTTTGGATGAAAAGATCAATACAACATTAGCGGGCTGCTACTGCTAGTAGCCATTTAGTGTAGCTTATCTACACTCTGTCCAATGGAAAAAATCCTCCTACCAACACCTTTAAAGTTCATAAATCAAGACAATATGTGTTTTCTCATTGCCAGACAAATTGCTCCCACCCAAGAAATTTCTGAAAGAAAGCTTCAGACACTACAGATTTTTAACAGAATGAAAACGAGATAAACCACCCAGTAAATTAGCTTTAGAGGCACTGGTTGGTATGTTGTGTTACTTCAGAACTAGAGTGAATAGAGTTGGCTAGCTTATTTCAACCTGTTTCCTGTAGTCTTGCGCTAAGTTGTTAACTATTGCCATAGCTTCATACTTGATACTGTCATGGTATCCATCTTCTCATCTAGTTCTCAGCAAGAAAGCAAATATTTTCATAGTATTTTGAAATGTCGTTTCAGCTGCTGCAATAATCCCTGTGATTTTGAGCTAATTTAGTTGATAAATAGATTCCTTTAACAAGTTGGTAAGTTGCTAAATTTCTCTTAATTTTTCCAGCCTTTAGACAAGTAATGTGAAAAAAAATGCAGTGAAGAATATACATTTTGATCCAGAATTTTACAGCGCTTATGCATGTTCATAACAACCTGGTTTGGAAACCATAAGATTTCTTCGAGCTGTTATTTGGTTCTATGATCAGGCCTATGCTGCTTTTCGGGCACTGGCGCATTATCTGTATGAAACTATCTGTTCTACTTATTTCTAACTGGGACACAAGTACTGCAGACATAATAATGTGCCCTTTATTTTGTTGCCTTTGTGAATGAGTGTAACTGTAATGGATGCCAGTGGGTGAAATATTGATGTAGCTGCTTGTTTTGTCTCTCTCTTTACTTGACACCAGGGCCAAGAGGATGGTGACACAGCCGATGGGATTATGGCTGGGTCAGCTGAGCTGATCAAAGCTAATGGGAAAGGCTAGAGAGGCAGAGCAGAGGGACAAAAGATCTTAGAGGATTTGACCGTAATAAAAAAACATGGTTCTGTTTTAAGATCGAAAGACTTTGAGGACGCCTGTATAAACAGTAGCATCTGACCATTTTCTTTACATCCTGTTTAATTTGATCTCTCTGTCTCACCCTGTCCAGCCAGCAGAGATGGTTATTGGCGGGAAAGTCCACATCATCATGGCGGCGCCGCACAGTGAGTGTGTGTATGTGTGTGTGTGGAGACAATAGGGTGAGGGGCACCGTACCGGGGCTTGACGCAATGGCAGAAGTATTCAGGCCTCCCATTTTGGAATGCAGTGAGGGAGAGACACAACACTGCAATTCACTCAGAGAGCCACTGAAACTTAGTCCAGTATGGCGGGACTTCACGCCCCTGGGGGTTGTGAAAAGAGAGTCTGGATGACGAAAGGACGCAGTGTCTATTAAGAAGCAGGCAGGATGGTGAGGCTGGATGAGAGTTTTAGAAAGAGAGAGAGAGAGATAGAGAGAGAGAAAGGTTAAGCTCCAGCGAGGCAAAAGCCTGGTCAGCTCAGTCTGAATGGAGCAGTTCACTGGCTGTGGCCTCTCTCTCCAAAGAGCCTATTAAACGCGTGGACATTGGCACAATGCGTGGAGCCCCTGGGACCTCACCTCCGCCTCCTCCTCCTCCTCTCATGTGTCTCTCACAAACACTGATACAGATTGATACAAATGCTTTCTCTTATCCCGCTTCCCACCTAGACTAAACAGATTTTGTCCTCCCAATACAATTCAACAACTGGCTGTCTGACGCCACATCGCGCCATTTCAAGGGTGAGGAAAAAAAGAAGGAATCTCCTGTGCTCACACCCAGCATGTACATTACTGAGATCACTGTGTGTACCGCTAGCAGTTCAATGTGTGGAATTAGAGGAGATAGTGCCTTAGTGATATGGACAGCTCAGATTTTTTTTTCTTGTTTCTCTTCTCTTTGCTTTTATTTCGTCCTTTCTGGAATGAGTCATTTAGAAAATGGGGAAAAGACACACAAGGCTACGCCCAAGGCCTGGGCAGTGCAATGTCCTACTGTTATCGGGCAAACATGGCTGAGTCAGTCGCAGCTCCAAATACAATAAATGCTTCAAAGAGCTATATCATCCCCTCAACCCCTCTCTATTCCTCGTCCGCACGTGATAACACACCGGTGACACGAAGTATCTACCAAAATAAAGAAGTGAGACTGAGGAGCCGAGTGAATGTAATCCAGTGGATTTGAAGAAAGAATGAGGGAGAAAGGAAGTGCAGGTAATTAGGGAATTCAAGGAGATAGAAAAGGCAAAAGCAGGGAAAAGGGAAGCAAAGTAGAGGTAAGAAGGAATATAAGAGGGAGAGGCAGAGGAGGTAAAGGGAGGAGGGGTAGAGGGGAGACTAGGCTGAGGGGATGTTTTGATGAGGAAAAGAAAAGTATATGTCACCCCTGGCCAGATGGAATTAAAGTGATATGAACACACACTTAAGTTGCACCGTGGATGGAGGCGCCGCGAAGAAGTGCACAGCATGGCCTCTCAGAAACGCTGCAGGCTGAGTTGTTCGGAGACACAAAATGCATGGCTTGTGAGAGAGAGAGAGGGAGAGTGAGAGAGAGTGAGCATGACATCCTGTCCCACATGTGCACAAAACACAATCTAGGAGGAGCTGACACTTCAACACCATGGTTTGACATACAAAGAGTGTGTGATAGAAAAAATGCAATCTCAAACACAATCGCAGGTGCATCACACACGCCGAGCGGCCAAGTACCACTCCACCAGCTTTTCTTTCACTTCAGGACTTTTCGTGGTGTGTGTCTGCTGAGCATGGCCAGTGTCATGTAGTGCTATGTATTACAGTGCTACTGTATAATCAGCCCACCAGCATCATAATGCATCTTGTTTTGTGATCAGTTTCTCTAGTAGATAATGGCCTAAACAGTAGCCACAGTCAGTAAAATATGGCTGTGTGAAATAGGATCTCTGCTCTTTTTACCTAGGAGTTTATTTCATGAGAGGTATTTGACGGCATTTCATGTTTTACGATGTTAGCGGAAATGGTTATTCGAACTTCACTTCAGACATTCTGTATAGTCCTACTGCAGTGTTACAGGCCAGAAGCTCTTTTCTGGACTGTTGTTGCTGGGAGAGTCTCTTTTCTCTCACAGTCATTTTTGCATGGTTATACAATCCAACTGTGGTATGATTTCCAAAACCCCAACTTATGTAAGAGAATAACTGTATTGGCAAGCAAGGAAATGTTGATTTGCGAAGCAGCTTTGTATCTGATTCTATGGGAATTAAGACAACAGTACTGCATTTCTTCTTCTTCTTTTTCTGTCCTGGAAGTGTTGTGAAGCCAGCTTTCCTCAAGAACTGGAACACTTACGTGAATGTCCGCAGGGACATAAAAAGTTGCTGGCGTGCAAACTTGTGAATATAGCACACCAATACTCATAACTGTATGCACACGCCAAACTGAGCTTGTTAATGCTAATAAGATGCAACACTGTGACATGTGCAAATACTGCACATAAAACCTCTGCAGGGCTAAATGTATGATTACACACACACATACACAGACATACAGTATAGACGCACACTCATGTGCCAGCAGGACAGAGTGTTTATAAGAGGACAAGTTATCAGCAGTAGAGCCTCAGTGCAAACTCCTCTGGGAGGGGAGACAGATCTATTGAATCTCTCTCTTCCTCTTCTCACCCTTCCTCCCTCATTTTCTGTCTGGGTTTCCCCTCTTTATAGTCTAGCCTTCTGAAACGATAAGACTGGTGATGTCTGGCCCAATTATAAGCTTGATTCTGGCTCCAGCAGCACTCCTGTCCCTGTCCTACCTCACCCCTGACCAGATGTAATAAGAGGCATGTGACAAGAGATGTCAGGACCGGTGCAGATCTCCTTCAGCAGCGACAGCCAGCCTAATAACCCCTCCAGAATGAAGCAAAAAGAGATAAAGAAAAGACAACAAAGGAGGTTAAAAAAGATGGAGTGGGTGGGTTACAGATACAATTAAAAGAGTAATTCTAATATATGCTGCTACACAAACCAGAAAATTAATTTATGAGATATTTTGTAAGATGTAGAAGAGAGAGCATGGGAACAGAAGAGCAATAGATGAGATGAAATAATAAACGCCAGAGGGGAAAAAGTAGAGATATGCTGAGTGATAGGAGTGCTTCCTGTTAGAATTCCATCCTAAGTGACCTTTCTCTGTTGCCGTGGTAACAGAGGCATGGCAGTGGGAGAGTAATTACTGGTAATCTGACCGGTTTCTCTCCTCTGGGACAATTGATTTTCAGCATTATCAGTTTGACTAACACGCATGAGATGGGCATATTAGTTGGTGTTGCGAGTGATTAACGTGGAACACTGATGACTCTCTTCTTGAGACAGAGCAGCTGTCTGTGGTCGAATCAACATAAAACCGCACTGACACAGATCTAATGCAGTTACAAACCCACATGCATGCTATGAGAGTTTTTATGCAGCATTGTTCAGAACAACATCAAGCACCACGCAGGCACAAACACACTAATTGCACTGGGCTGCTACGCATGTATGCTGGGGAAGTAGGCAGCAAGTCATGCACAATGCACCCCAGGCAGGCGACATGATGTGTCATGAGGAAAGAGCGGAGTCAGACTGACAGCGCGTCCCCCAAAGACCACATGCACACACCCGCAACATATCACTGGGACACGTCTAGCCACGGCGCGCCCCCTCCCAACTCCCCGCCAACAAATGACTACTCCACGCTGTCTGACACAAATTTCAGCTCCAGACCGACAGACATGCCCAGTAGTGGTGTTTTAGTAGAAGAGCAGACGCATGCAGTACATACAGAACATGATTAGTATGAGCCTAGAAGACAGTGACATACAGGCTGATGTACATGCAGATTAAAAGAGAGTGGGGAAAATTTAAATAATGTAAAAAGACAAGCCAAAAACAGCCCAGTATTCACGGGGTGGAGAGGAGATCCTTAACTGATCTAGACAAATATCCCGTCCTCTTTCCTTTCTTCCACAGAGTATAAAGTGAGATGAGTTACACAACTGCTGGCATAAAGCTTGAGAGGGAATGAAAAATAAAAAAAGATGAACTAAAGAGAGGTCAGCGAAATACAAACACCTTTTTCAATATTTGAGAACATCCAGTATAAGCTCTCGGACACATATTAAAAAAACAGAAGAAATACTCACACAGGAAGGAAAAGCCCTTGAACTTTAACCAAACTGTGACCTCCTTTCTAAATGTTACAGTGTGAGTGCAACTGTATTCACTTTTTGATGTTAAAGCCAAAGAACACATACAATACTACTCTCTGGTGATTAGTTTAGAGGAACAGGAGTGTGCATATGAGCGTAGAGGTGAACCGCATTGGTAGAGGACTGTCATACCAAAGGCTTTTTCGCGTTTAAGCCTATTAACAAAAAGTCACATATATTTTACATCACTGTCAGCTAGCTTCAAAAGCAATCCACAAGTTCTTAGAGTGGTTTCATACTGTAGCTTCCAGGCAGTTGTTTTAACAGTGAAAAGCACACTGCCAGACTGTTTCTCTTGTTTATGGAGTGTAGGTGAGAAAATACTTTTTGATCTCAGTTACATCACTGGTTTCTTGGGCCTTCAGCTACCTCCACAGCAGCCAGTGGTGCCAGTATAGAGCTAAAATAATTAGCTGAGCAATCATTTAGTTGAACAAAAGAAGATGAATCAACATTAGTGGTGATAATCGGTTAACTGTTTAGTCATTTTTCAAGTAAAAGTGGCAGATTCTTTGGGGACAGGTAACTTCTAAGGTATCCTTGTTAATGGAGTACTTTTGTGGTTTGTGTTGGTCAGATACAACAAGAAATTTTAAGATGTTACTTTGGGTTCCTGGAAATGTTGATGTGTATTTTTCACTACTAGACTTAACAATGAATCAATTAGACGAAAAAACAAAACAAAACAACAACAACAACAACAACAACAAGGAGATGATTAACTGATAATGAAAATAACTGCTAGTTGCAGCCATAGCCAGTATAATATGACAATCAATGGTAGAGACTTAAGCTTGCTTGAAATAGCCAATAGCAGTAAACAGTTAGTCAGCAAGGCCATCTCTATGACTGAACAACAAACACTGGTTAGCAACAAAATGGACAATTCAAAGAAAATGGCTGGAGACTGGTATTGAGCAACAAAAATGGTCAATATGTGATCAGGAATGAAGCTAGTAGTAACATAAGGGCACCAAGGATGCCAATGGCAAAGATTTATTATCTGCCAATGGAAAGACAGGACCATAGCGATATTACACCTAAAAGTGGAAGCTGTGCGTAAAAGGCATGAGCATACATATGGCCTAAAGCAATGAGTGCTGGTGACTACATAAGAGCAACCCTGTGCTACTGGGCAAACAGACTCTGAGCTACAGTGGGATGCCAGGGTGGGCATGTTGGCCCCAATCTCTGGCTGCGTGGTAAGTGTGGCTGGCATGCTCGAGGCATGGTATGACATGTGGTTCATCCCAGCAGGAAGCCAGAGTCACAACAAGAATGACACTTGTGTCTACACTGCTATGCTGCTCACTTTCCCCGAGAGTCATAATAAACACTTTCTTTCTGGTGCCAACAATCAGCAGAAGTGGGTCAAAAATGCACTAGATTTTGCTGTTAATGCGTTAATGCTTATCTATTGTATTTTTATATTTTACGTCATTGCTATTTGGCGTGCAGCAGCTCTGAGCTAGAAAAGATGTAATGAAAAACATCCCACGGTCACTGAAAGAACGCGTCCTTTTTAAAAACCAAAACTCAACCACCATTACATCCTTCATTCTTGTAACTATCTACCCTTCCATGCTCCCTGCATATTTGAGGGTGGGTGGGCTGACCACTATGAGAAACAGTGAAGTAGTCAGAAAACAGTGATTGCTTTCACAGAGCAGCTCAACAGAGGAAAATGCAGCACGCACCAGGGGGATTTACCAGGTATCATGTATGCTTGCTATACACTTGTGAATGCATGCACGCATTCACACACACTTCACAAACTGACATAACGCAACTTGGGGCCCATACAGAGCAGTGTGAAACACAGGGGAAAGCAGCATCACAAGTGACTCAAATATAGAAGATATGGTGAAGGCATGGAGAGATGGGGAGAAGAATCAAGGGAGGGGTTGTGGGTGGGGGTGGAGGGGGTGACATTAAGTGAATGAGGAAAAGTGGCTTCTATGAAAAGAGAGAGGGGGCTCAGTGAGAGAGAGAGAAAAGAGGCTCACGCTTCATTGGCTGTTATGCCATAGGGCCTGATTCTGCTGACCTGGTTTCTTTCACCAACAAAGGCTGTGCATTAACACGCTCACAAAAACGTCCACACACATGCACACAGTGCCTATGGACATTTACACACCCACTTAACCTAAGCCTGTGCACACGCGCGTTATGCATACACATTTGCACACATGCTTACCCTTCTATGCAGCCACCCCCTGTCCACATGTCTGCATCATATATCTGCACAACGTATGACTTCAAGTAATAATTTATGGCTTTTTTCATCATTACTTTTTCAAGATGTAGGAACAAACTGAAACTAACCAGTCAGTCTCTAAAAAGCTGGTGTCTTTGCACATACTGATGTTGATCAGAATATTAGTCACAGTTTCCATCTGAGTTCTCAGTTTTTGTAAATGAAACCTCACACTTGGGTTGGCTTTTCTGGTAAATTCTGCACAGAAGATTGAGATACAACAAAATAAACTTTACACTATAATATTTATACCTTTAACATGTCTGGATGTATAAGGCCCTAATGTGTAATGTTGCAAAGTAATGGGCGGGAATACTTTATGCCAATATTGGAGTTTTATATGATATTTTATATGATATTTGCACCAGTGTGATGTCCCTTGACTTGCTCTATCTGGTTACTTTATGCATCAATTATTTCTCAACTAATATTCTAGAAAATGTATTTTATCACTATATGTATCGATACATGATATAAAATGACATAACTCATTCATGATCATAACTTAAGGTAACTTAACTGGTATCTATAGACATGTATCTCAAACATCAGAATTTGTCTTTGTAACAAACATTCTTTTTGGAGTTGCACACCGATGCACACACAGCTCCACCTGAACTTCATCATGTTACACATCTAAACAGACCTTTTTCACCACAGACAATTTGACTTGTCATAGTAGGAAAAGTTCAAGTGTTACTAATAACATTAACAATGGCTCTGTGTGTCACTAAGCTGTACCAGAGAGACAATGAGCCAGCAGTAACAATACCAGGGCCCAGACACTGAAGCAAAATGTGTTGTGTGACAGAGGTAAAACAGTGAATATTGGCTTTAATGACAAATACACATATGTTGACAAACCTTTACTGGCTAAATTAGCACAACTGCTTATGTTTAATACTGTAAATCATTAGGCATGTTCTCACTCAGTGACTTTCACTCTCTTCATCTATCTCCTGTAGATCAATGACTTCCTTTCTATAACTACTCAGTACTTTTTTTCTACTTGAAAACCACAGACTCAAGGTGTGACTTCAGCAGTAGTGCTTTCAGGCAAGGCAGCGAAGCTTCACAGTGTGTTGTTACTGCAGTGCAACACTGTGTATCAGTGTCCTACATGATACCAACAAACAAGGTGACTCACCAGCCAATTTATACATCCAATAAAGGAATCAATACACACTATTCTGCTTTACTCCATTTGGGGACATGACAAATGCATTCTGTCAGTAAACCTGATTTTACTCTTAAGGCTGATGCTATTATTGGTATTGTGTTCTGTTGTATTCAGGTGACCCAGTGTAAGTGGTAACATCTGGCTGCTCATAGAAAACTACTATTTTCCAATGAGACATACACTGAAAAAACAAGGTTTGATTCACTGTGATTCTATTCAGTGCTTTTTCCATTTTAATCCTGTCTGTTGCCACATTAGAAATACTGTGAGCAATATTACATTTTCCCTCTTTATTCCAATCAATTCCCTCTACGCTCTGTTCTGCATGTGTCCCACTGACACACTAACACCAGAGTGAAGAGGATGTGGAGTAGCAGCAAAGAGACTCGAGTGGAGTGACCTTTCTCTATGCTAATCTCTACAGAATGGACACACACACACACACACATACACTTACAACGTAAGGTAGAGGATTTGTCCTCTGCCAGATGAATCAAAAGGACATCATCACAACACAAATCCTCCTTGTGTATGCTTGTGTGGCTGCTTTTTCCAGGCCCCTCCTCCCACCACTACTATCTTATGTGTCAATCAGAGCCTCTCATTATAAGGCGCGACACACCCACTGAAGCATCCCTTTCACATTTCACGATATTAAAATAGCCTGATAATATAATTAGTCAAACCCAGTGCTCGAACAGATCTCCCCTCTTTTCCCTTTCTCTGCCCCTCCCTCCATGTTTTCCTGGTGTTCCTGTGCGTCGCTGGGGCAGATGTAAACCGCTGCCTTGGTGTCATACCGCATCCTACTATCCTACTACCAAGCCGCTATTTACTGCATTTCATTCACTCCATCCAGCCACACTGAAATAAACTCCAACCCACATGGGAATATGATAGGCTCTACGACTTTATAGCCACATTACCAGCCAATAAGCGGGTTCTTTTTCTATATCTAGTGGAAAGAAATGTGGCGACTCTTGCCGAGCATTATCCATTTAAATATATTGAACCCCCCCCCCTTCCCTGCAGGATCAATAGGCTGAACAGCACCGCTGCTGCTGCACTGTGCTGCAAGTGCTCATTCACTGCAAAGAAAGATGCAACATGAATGTCAATGTCAGGTCTACGGTGCAGCGGTGCAGTGTGTCTGACAGAGGTTGGTAGAGATGATACCTCAGTTTAAGACGTAAAGCTTTCAGGTCGCAGCGTTCAAAGCCCAGAGCAATAATTTATCATTTTTAAAAAAAGGCGTTAGGGCCCACAGGTGGTGATGCGTTTTTTTCACTACCACCATGTTTTTACGATTCATGCGGATCTACTACTCACCGTCACTGCGGAGTGTCTGACTGCGTTGCACGCCGTCTGTCGTATCTCCGCCGCGCTCCCCGGTTTCAGCAGGTTCTTGGTAAATCTCCGGGTCGATTCGGCTGCCATCTCCTCATCTGAGCGGTCCCCGAGCACAATTCAGCCTGGTAGTTTCTGCTGCAGTCAGACCTGGCCCTCGCTCCTAACATGAGCCGAGCGAGCTGTGTTTACACACACACACACACACATATACACACACACGCTCACTCACTCAGACGCTTCACACACACGCACACACACGTACGGTGGGTTCACACACGCAGAGCGCGGAGTACAGAGAGAGGATGCCTGTGCGCCGAGATTGATGCCAAACCACATGAATTAAAGACAGATTTTCCGGTTACGGCTTTCAAAATAAAATACATTCTAGACGATTCAGCATTGAATGCATCGTTGAGTAAGAGTGGTGCATTTATTTTGAAGGTGAAAATCACATTCCAGTGTAATTCTTCTGTCACGTCTTTTGTGAGCTTGATTTACCAAAGGAAGCAGACCATATTCACAGTGCTGCAAATACATTTCACTTTAATGAAGCCCATTTCAACATGTCTGTTAAGATGAGTTTCAAAACATATTAAAAGTGGATGTATCATGTCCTCAGACATTTACTTAATATTCAACAGCAGCCCTACAGCCTCAGCTAAACTCGCTTTGACTCGATCATTTCAGTCTGTACTTTATTCATCATGCATCTCAAGGGGAGCTCTGAAATGTCAACTACTCTAATCAGCAGTCCAGTCACGACCAAGAGAGGATGGAGCAGCATTTACAGTAGAGGTTACTGGATGTGGGAGAGAGGCACAGGCCAACAGCGACACGTGGTGGTAGGAAATGGCTAAGAAATTTTGAAATAGAGCTACTCTCCCATCATCACAGTTGATTCAAAAGAGAGCTGTGTTCTCTTCCTATCAGAGGGGACAGTAAACTGCAAGCTGGAGCAGCTTTAGTTTGTTCAACAGCTTGCAATTCACAGGCTTGTAAAGGTTACTGAATTAAATCACTGGGTTCCAGTTGTTGATGTTGGTTCTCATTGGGAGAAATCATGTAGAATATCTGATTATTAGTTTCAAATGAGTCTGTTGTGAAGACAACTCTGACCAAACAAATATAGCACTAATTTATGAAATAGCCATTTTTTCAATATGATTATGTTTTGCTTCCCTCTTGTGTGCATAAGCAGAATTGCAGAAGAAAAGCTGTAAAGACAGATTTGGTTTTATTTGTAGCAGTAATGAGATAACCGCAACTGAGACTTACTTATCAGTAAAATGGGAGTGTCCAGAAACAATGGCGTTGTTTCTGAAGAGGATGATACCATATGTGGAATGATGGGTGTGGCCAGGCCCATCTACACCAAGGCAAACCATGACTCAGTCAGTATCCAATATGACTACCACTGACAAAAATACTTTATAATTGTTTGTCACATTGCCACTTTATTATATTGCTGACTTGGCCATGTCTCCCTCATTTTTGGTGTAAAGAGACAAAAAATTTGTGAAACGGCGCCCCCCATGGGATGTAACAGTCTATAACGCAAACACTGCTGAGTGGTCAAAGTTTATATTACCCTTTAACAGTCAAGGCGGTTATGGCGGGTTAAATGGAGAGAAGTAAGGCGAATGTAAAATGTATTAAATTATCATTTTAATGGCGTTTCACTGTGAATGGACAGTTGTGCGGGGGAAAAGCCTCTACAGTAACCGTAGTGCCACTCATACTCAGTCTCACAAACAAAAGAAAGTCAACATTTAAGCTAAATGAAATAGCCGGGAGAGTCAGCTAATGTTAACTCCCCAGTGTTGCTAATGATATTAGCTAATTTGCTGAAAGAGTTGCCTTGCAGCGATAGAGAGAGAAGACACGTTGTCAACAAACCAAACTACCAACCAACAAAATGACCATCACAGCAACAAGTGCATTTGGATACAATATGACTTGGACACTTTATAGCCATGAATGAAAGGAGAAATGACTTCAGCATCAAAATCGGTGAGTCAACCTTCTGTCTCTTTGCTTGCTGCTCGTGTTGGTAAACGTCTTTACATGGCTGTCTGCGGTTTTTATCCTCCTTGCTGTGTGCTTGTTGTTATTTTGGTTATAGTTTTTTGATTATAGTGTAGTTATAGTATGTAGCCTGTGGTATTGTTTACTTAGCCACTGAAGCTGTTGTGTTACAACATGACACAGTTAGCTTGGAAAGCGCCTGCAGCACTTCTAATTATTTTAATAGTAATTTGCATTTTACTCATGTCTTAAGTCGCCAGTGGACTGATGAATGTCTGGGTTGCTCATGAGAATTTCCTCATTCTTGTTTTAAGCTGCTTCAGTGAACAACTAGAATACTGTTGGCCTCGCAGGCCGTCTTCTGTATGGTAAACATATCTGTGCAAGTAATGTATTTGATACTCTTGGATGTGTCAGTGTTTTTAGAGAGCAGTCTTTCAGTGTTCTATCTGTTCCTGTATGCCAAGAAGATGAGCTGTGTAAGTCATGTATTTGATACATGCATTGGTACTTTTAGATCTGTCAGTATTTTTAGAGAGCTGTCTTCTCAGTATTTAATATATTTGTATGCTAAGAAGATCAACTGTGTAAGTCATGTATCTCTGATATGCGCAATGTTTTTTTTAAGAATATGATTATAAATCTGTTGTTTCAGATTTCACCAAATCTGTGGCTTGAATGTTATACATTATGCATTGTGTTGTACTACACCACACTGGAACAGTATGCACCACCCCACATATTACCTTACTTTGTGAGATGACCTGTCTGACTTTGCCGTTGAACCACACCACTTCTGAAACAAACGCTCAATTTCAAAGTTGATTTAATTGGCACCTCTAAAAGAACAACTGGCCCCAGTCTGGCCCTTGGGGTTTTCACTGCCATTTTACCACCACTGTATGGGCACAGTTTGAGCGCAGATACGTGAAAGGACATTGTTGTTCTACCTACGTAGCTCCCACCTGAAGCCATTAGTGTCACGATGATGGCGTCTTTCTTTCTGAAATCTTCAAAGTGCTGTTTTTCACAGGGATTCTAACTGAACCCTTTGACACTGCAGCAGTAAATATTAATAATAGTGATTAATATACTCTTCACACAGACCCCTCGGGCCACATCTTACTCATAAAGATAACCATGCTGAGCAGATAATTTGTGTGTATTTGATGGCCTGAATAAGAGGTCAAAGTCACTGGGAAAGATACCTATGATGTACCAACTTTGATCTCTGGGTGGCAGTAACACACCAGGAATTGCCTTAGATGAGCTTGAGTATCTAAGCAGAGCAAACCATTTACTATTATATTAGCACCAATGGAACAATACAGACCATAGGTATGTGATGTACAGTATGCAAAGAAAAACTACTAAATATTCCAGCAAGTTTATATTGAAGACTTTTGGAATACACAGCGTTTTCTTGTCATACTAATGAAGCCACGGGGAATAGATAAAAATACATTCTGTATCTTACTGGATACAGGTTACATGTAACTTAACTGATTTTCAACATGGCTTGATGAACGGTGCCGGATATCCAGGAGCTCCTAAGCCAACCTTTGACACACATAACTGAGTTTCTGTTTAAAGTCTAACGCGGTGGTATGCCTGTAACTAATTTTATTGCTGTCTGTCTTGGCCAGGACAGCCTGAGTTAGCAGTAACTGCTGCAATAATGAGAGCATGGTGGGAGTTATCGCCAATATATGTGATTGCCTCCTCCCTGCAGGCAGCTCCAACACAATGACAGAAATAAAATGGCTATAACATGCCTGGCCAGATCATAAAAGTATTTTTTGATGGAGACATCTGAAGCGAGTAATGCACCAATCCTTGTGCTGTCCAGCTAAGCACTGCCATACTCAGTCTGTTATGTTATTATCATTTGGTTAAGATATACAGACGATTTGAAACTCCACGTCAGGCAAAAAAGTTCTTTTAATTCAATAGTTAGATAGTCTGAATGAATTCATTGCTTACAGAACTGCTGCTATTGGTATAATAGTACATAACCTCCAACTCTGTGGGCTCCGCAGTAACATATTTGATAAGATGCTATTTTAATCCATGCCTCAAAAAATAAAGTCTAAACTCTAGACTGTTGTTCAGAGATGAAAACGCCTTACTATAACTTAATCTACACCCTAAAAAACAGACAACAGACTTTGACACAAGACATCATGTCACGACTGAAATTCCCTCTCAAATAACAGAGTCTGATGAGTCAGCATCTGCTACATCAGTTTAATTTTGGTGCATTTACATTAGCATTTCGCTGGGACTCAAGAGTGGTGCAGGGGATTAGCCTCCACCAAAAGAGTTACCTTTTGGTAACTGGGAAGTTGTCTTACATTGTTATCCCTCCTTTGCTGGCTAGCTAGCTACCAATATATTCATACATCACCTGGGTTTGTTCAGGTCATGTGAAGATTCTATGTGAAGATGGGAAGTCTTTAATTCTGTGTGAAATCATTGGGATTAAGCAATCAGTTGCTGGTCAGTGAAAGTATGTAGGTTGACTGCTCTCCTCATCTGTTAGTAGCTTTGTAATTTGTAAATTAATTTGATAACTATTTCAGTGAGTTAAATATTATGAGTTATTGCATTTTCCTTAACTTGACCAATATTGCACTCTGTAATATAAGTATGTGAAACAACTAAAGTGGCCACAGAATGTAGAAATACTATTTGGACAAATGACAAACTCTTGTGCGGTCTGACAGACATCTAGGCTCACCTCAGAGCTGCAGACAGAGGCAGCCAGATGTGGAGGGGGTGGATATTAAGCACGGAATAGAGGCAAAACAGCAAAAATGAAGAAGACAAGTAAAGTAGTCAAGAAAGAAGTGCTGGTGTACTCATAAATGATAAATTAATCTCATAATGCGTTAGCCAGACAGTTACGAATGCACTGTGAGTTCTACCCTAATCCCAGCTCTGTATGGCTGACAGTAAAGGTTAACTTAGAGGTGAGCGTGAAATGCAGGATATGGAAAAGAGAAAATAGAGCAGCCAAGACAGAAAAAAGGGAGTGAAGAGGGTTGGTGAAATGCTGGATCTCTTCAGGCAGGGGTTGGACATAGTGCAGCTTTAGGCAGCCTATTTTTCTTGTCAAGTCCTCAAATTCAATAACAAGATAGCACTCTCCAGCGTCCACAGGTTCCTCAATTCAAGACTATCTTGAGGACAGAGGAAAGAAAAAGACCATTTGAAACCTTTCGGGAGAGCAACGGGATCATATTTCTGCAGGCCAGGCTTTGCCCGAGTGTCTAATTCTAATTTCCTCTTTCACAAGCTAACACAAAAAGAGTGTACGTCCATCTGCAGTAAGCTTCCCCTGTGGGGGAGAGAGAGGAGTAGTGCATGTGTAGGTGTCTGGGTCCGATGCTTGCATGTGTGCCGAATGTGTGTTTGAGAGATGCATTAAAAGATTTGAATACGATGTGTAGGAGAGTAAGTGACTGGACTTGTGTAAGATTGAGAGAGTATGGGAAATGGGAGCTTTTGCCAGGAGAGGACAAGCTGATGGTGGATATACAACCACAGAGAGAGACTTAGATGGAGGGAGAAATGTAGTGATATTAAAAAAGTAGGTGGAGAGGCAAAAACGGAGGAAAATGAAAACAAATAACATATGGACAGTAGAGGTTTCTGAACATATGGGTCTCCAATTGTGTAGGACAAGTGAATGTCAAGGGGAAAATCCACAGTATATCTGTAGTTAGATTTTTTTTCTAAACATGTCAGGCAGTCAATAGATGTGAACCCCTTTCCAAAGGTAAAAACCAGAGGACAAAAGCTGTATTCTATGATACTTTCAAGAGACAAAGCCTGGAACTGCTTTAACTTAATATTATTTCAGCCTCTCAGAATGAACTTTACTTCAATGTTGTTCCTTTACATATGTTCCTTTATTAGGGTAGCTCCAGCATTTGTGTCTTCATCATGGAGATGATCTTGGCTCTTGAGGTTTGGAAGAGTCTGACTCATGTACACAAACTGAGTAAATATATTAGTTTATCACTTTCCACCCCAGTATCCTAGCTTTGCAAAGTAGCCATCAAATGCAAATACTGTAAACAGTAACTTGATATGGTTGATGTGTCAGCTCATAAAGGGCCTGTTGAAATGCCACCCACTTACAAATATACAGTGTAGAATTCCTTCCCAACCTCAGTTGTTTCATAAATTATACAGGCTAACAGAAGTAATCTTTACATCTACTCAGTGTATGTGCACACACATGCTTACACGCACGTTTGAGGAGGATGACTGCAAATATTTCAAGATTATAGCAGCAAGAAAAGAGAGGCAAAGGAATGAAGAAAACATAGAGCTAGTACTACATATTTTCCTGAAATGTCAAACACAAACAGACACCACTTGTTTGGTGTTTCATATAATGCTGCTCAGTACTTTTTTTGTATCCAAAAAACATGCCCATGGCACTGAATATTAAAAACTTCCAAATACCAAAAGTTTTCACTGAACACACGGTCAGATTCTCACTCCATCTTGTAGAAAAAATCCTCAAAGCAATTATTAGTATTGATTTTTCTGCCAGTTATTTTATCAATTAATTAATTATATTTAGGAAGAATTCTGTGAAAAATGCCCATTTCTTAAAGCTGCTTCCATCAACTTTATCCAACCAACCAATGCAAAACTATTTGTTATCACATAAGACGAAGAGGAGCAGCAAGTCTGCACATTTGAGAAGCTGCAATTTGAGAATGTTTCACATTTTTGCTTTAAAAATGACTTAAATGATTAACTAATCAATTAACTAATTGATAAACTGACAAATAATGTCACTTTCACTATAATCCTTAATATCAAAACAGACGTAGATATATCCTGATAATTGACATCAAATGGATGTATATTTATTGTATATTTTTGCCATGTGCATTGATCCTGTGGTGTAAATGTGTGCACTTTACTGTACTTGTGTTGGTAAATATGTACGTGTCACGATCACCTCTACATCTACAACAGGGCAATACTCAAGAATGACTGTTATAATCCTCTTGTTTCACTCTTTATATTTTTCTTTCCAAAGTCAACCAGATACGTGCAGCGTCACTCTGAGTCGAACGCAGACTCCCAGATACTAGATGACATGCCCTTCTGTATTTGTTTTGTACTCTCACTCTTTAGCTTTTCTTTGTGTTCTTTTATAAATGAATAGTTTTCATCCTCTCTCATCCCTCTCTCATTCACTCACTCTGTGTGTCTGCATGTGTGTGCAGGCTTGCACGTGTGTCTGTGTGTGTCAGTGTGTCTGTGTGTGTGTGTGTTAGAGAGGAGTGTCTGGTGCCTGGGGTGAAATCAGGCAGATAAAAGGCAGTGATGAGGTCTGGATCCTCAGCATCCTGACAGCTGTAGATTGAATTAAAGAACTTCTGACAAATCAAACAGATTTCTCTCTCTGTCTCTCCCTCTCTTTCCCTCCAACTCTCTCTCTCTCCCTCTTCACCCCTAGAGCCCTCATCAGGCAAGCTGGGTGCGGAACTTGAAACAAAATGGATTTCATCTTTAAGGGCTTGGGCAGGCTTTGAAACAGCACCAGCTGCCGGGCCTGCTTGTCTCTCTTTCTTTCTCTTTTGGACTCGCTGGCTCGCCTTTTTTTTTCCAGATACTTCAACAAACTTGAGCCATATTGTGCCAGATAAAGGTAGAACATCAGCACTTCAAACCCTGACAGTAATTGAAAGATGAAACAGACACATTTTCCAGGTTCTGAGAGGCCCGCTCCAATCGGCACATCAAACGCTCCCACTCGGGATTCCAGGGAATGGCAGAGAGCGGCGCTCCACTCCCACTGGATCTAAATGCCGCCATAATAAGATGTTAGTACTTTCTAATGTGGTCTATTGGCAGTTAAACCCACTCTGATATGAAAATACAAGTCAGATAGGCCCACTGCTGATCCTGGTGAAGCACACAGAGACACACTCAAAAAACAGATTCTACCATCATGAAAATGTGCCTGTCATTGAAATATTGCCCCCTAATGTGTGGCCCTCATGTGATTGCCACTCTAACATTACACTGATTAATAATGGGAGCTTAATTCAGACACATGCTGCCTCGCAAAGGGAGTCCCTGACATCTGTGTCAAAAAAAGTTTTTTTTTCTTGATACTGCCTTAGCATATCGAATCTTGCATATGAACTGTAGCTTTTATCTTTGCACAAAGCATTTTAACTGTCATTACAACAGTTCCACATGGTTTTCCATGGACACCCATTCGTGAGATGCATTTAAAAATGACAAATGATGTAGTTAAGGCTAACTTTATACAGTAGAGGGCATGTTACAATTAAGCTAGATGTTTTTTTTTGGGCAGGGGTATTTCACAGTGGGCTGCTTGTCTGATGATGAGCAGAGAAAAAGGGCCAACACACTATTAGGGCTGCAACTAATGATAATATTTCATATCAGTTTATCTGCTCAATTTTTTCTTGACTAGTCATTTTCTTTATAAATGTCAGAACATAGTTAAAAATACCCACTATGATTTCCTATACTCAAAGAAGTCATATTCTGATACCTTGTTTTAACTGACCATCAGCCCAAAAAACAGAATATATTTAGTTTACTATCTTATATGATAAAGAAAAGAAGCAAACAGAAATCAGTGAATGTATGGAAACATTATTGATAATAATGATTAAATAAATGATTAAACAATTATCAAAGTAGTTGCTGATTAATTTTCTGTCCGTCAACTAACAATGAATTGACTAATTGTTTCACCCCTGCACACTATATAACAATAAATGGAATGAATAAGGGTAGTCCAGGGAATCATAAGCTGAAATCTCTACTAATAAATATCATGATTACTAAATTGAGTTCGAATGAAAAACCCTAGAAAAGCCTAGAAAATAGTAGTTTTCCTCTCATTTCAAATTTTTAGACAGGCAGAGGAGCTAACATGATGGATACACACCAAAAGTCTTATTAGATGAACCCCAGACTTCACAAAATTTGACCACAAGCATATTCGAGAATCTTTCGGTCACTAGAGAGCAAGGCTGCAGTATGAGAGAGGGCCACCACCTGTGTGTGTGTGTATGTGGAGTGAGTGAAGAGGGAGAGAGAGTGAGAGAGAGAGAGCAAGATAGAGAGGGAAGAGTGTGGACTCAAAAGCCCAAGCTTCAACAGCTGGCCAAACAGACTGAGTAGGTGCTGAGCGGGAGTTGTGTGTGGAGGTATGTGTGTGTGTTCCGTGTGGTGGGAGAGGAGAGAGAGAGAGAGGAGGAGGAGGAGGGTGCAGACTGCTGAAGAAAGCCCCTTTCACCCGACCTCAGCCCTGCTGTCAAAACCAAATAGAATTAATAGTTCGCTTTGCCAAGAAAAACACTTAACTGCGGGGTTTCTACTAAAAGTTAATTATTTGACACGAGTTTCTGGGAGAAGAAAGCATGGCCACTTAGAACTCTATTAGGAAGCCAAAGGAAAACATCACACTGAGGAAAGCTGAGGAGAGGAGAAAGGGAGGAACAGTGCTGGCATGCACGCACACACACACACACACACACACACACCAACATATAGTATACAGTGGTAAAAGACTCACACTATAAATTACATCACTTGAAAATCAAACAAAGACATATTCAACATGGATGCCGGCATGCATATACTGTAACATAGACACACATAAGCACTTACATGCATGTATGTACATACTGTATACTGTACATACACGAGATATACAATACTAGAACTCATCAAAATCCATATCAATATCCAAACTAGTCTGTGATAGCTAAACAGCAAGAAACCGTTAATAAGGGATTCATGTATTTATATACAAACTATGTCTGTAACTTGTTCAGTTTGAATTCCAATTTCATGAAACTTCATACAGTTGTGGAAACAACCCACCCGCTCCAAACACACACATGCACACATACACCCAGGCAACCTATTAATAGAGCAATGGAGCCTTGAGCTAATGCTTAACCCTGAAACATACTCACTACTGTTGTTTCTTTGATTTGTTTTAGTTATTAACACCATCAGTACAAATGCTGGTCCTAAAACATATGCAAGAGCAATGTAAAATATGACAAGATGTTTATCAATTCATTGGAAATGATATAATGTAAAGTAAGAAAGAAGAATCACCACACCTGCTAATATTAATTGTTGCAGTCTGCTGAGACAAAGAAGTGGACGCTGAACATGAATGTTAAACAACTGACAATGTTAAGTAGCAGGTATCAATATTATCATTATGACCAACAATAGACAACCCAGAGTGATTGATAACTTTTTTCATCCGTATGCTGCCAGGCAGTTAATATAATGATATGGGATGTTTCTTTTCTGTCCTTCAGACCGCTCTGTTTGCAGAGTAACACCTTTCATGTTGGTACGCCCTCACCTCAGACAAAAGCCACTACCACATAGGTGGATTTAAAAACAAAAACAAAACACATTCATTGTGTTATCAGACTGTAATTTCAAAATGTCCAAAGTGTTTGGGATTTTGTGTAATTTTATATGTAAAGTTCTCAAACAAAATGGTGAGGCACTATACATTTCAAGACCAGATTATGTCAAGTTTTCATCAAAGACCTTTTGATAATTCAAAGACTGAACTCATATCATCATAAGATTCAGTGCTATACTCCTGCCAGTGTATGTCTGATGAAACT